>ML813558.1:36412-57019 GCA_009831015.1 Picea engelmannii | reverse complement strand
TTTCTCATGAAATTTCAGGGGTAGTAGATTTATGAGGATTATTCAAAAGTTCTTTGTTATGTGCATTCCAGAGAAGACTTGGAGATCGATCTACGAAGTTCAGGCTACCATCATTGCCAGTTTTGAGGCATTGGTTTAGGTCATGTTTTGATTATGTCTCATGTTATATTCAGGGTTTTGTTACTAATGAAAATCAGTTGTAGGGCTATACACACTAATTTTTGGCTTCAGGGTGGTTGAGAACGGTGGTCCTCTTAGAAGGATCCTTTTGTGCTCTTGGTGGTTTCTTCTTGATGATTTCAAGATCTTGGTTGATTTCTTTGGTTTCTTATAATACGTGCTCTATCACATCATGGTGCTCGGATGATATGATTGTTAGTGCTACATTTCACATTGCATGAACTAGCACACTTGATGTCTATCATACAGATTTATGCTTGGCCCGGGAAGCTAAGATTGGTTTGTTGGAATGTAAAAACATGTCTTGGAAAATTAATGAGAATGAAAGCACCAATAGGTCACTGAAAATAGAGCATCACATCACCAACATATGCAAATTTGGCTTAGAACATCCTCATTATTGTTGTGTCCCTTGTGCATTTCTTGATTGGATATTTTCAGGCCTATAGTAACAGCATCAGACCTCATATTTACCTTAGACTTGAAGCATGGCGGCCCTGTTATCTATTTCCAGTATTGGGCGTTGCTGTCATAAGCATATTTCATAAGACTCCCTTGGTTGTATAAGTAAACGAGTTATTCCAGAGTTGATCACACAGGGGGCAGGTCAGATCTGCATTTCTATGTATCTTGTGATAAAGTAAGGATGTTAGAGAATGATATGCAATTTGGTATGAGCTTGTAGCAACAACTATAAGAAAACTTTCATGTTAGCACTTAACCAATGCTAGGATCAATAGTTCAAGGATGCACTATAAGTATTTCCGGTCCGTTCTTTTTTAGAATGTCTAAAGATATGGATGATAGTATGACCTTTGTTCCACATTGTTTTTGGGCTGCCTATGGCAGTCTAAATTTCATTTTCTAGCCAAAAAAGAGGAGAACATTGCATAGAAAATGCAAGTTTCTTACCTAGATTTTGCAACAAAAGGATTGAGGTAATTTGAAAGTTCTGTTCATTATTTTTGGGAAGCATCCAACCTAGAAATGATCAGTAGATTATGACACAAATGCTTGAAATAGGAACATAAGAGAGTTAGATAAATTCCTAACTAAATGCCTCTTCAACAGAACCTTAATATCTAACACTGTTGCAGCCTTACTCACATATACTATGGTTGATAGATGGACTGGTATTGCTGGTGAAATTTTCGATTGAAGCCATTAAGTTGATTTGTCCCGGTATGGTTTAAATTGTGGAAATGAAGGGTCGACCTGAGTAAATATAAATTTGATAGAGCCGACATAAGATTGACATATATTCAGGGCGGACCACCACCTATTTGTCATTTTGAAAAAGGAAATGCATATTAAGGCATGTGCTAATGCGCCAGGGTGACAATTATATGGTTTTTATGAAGGTTCGAGGTAACAGATTTATGAGGATTATTCAAAAGGTCTTTGTTTTGTGCATTCCAGAGAAGACTTGGAGATCGATCTGCTAAGTTCAGGCTACCATCATCACCAGTTTTGAGGCATTGGTTTAGGTCATGTTTTGATTATGTCTCATGTGATCTTCAGGGTTTCGTTACTAGTGAAAATCAGTTGCAGGGCTATACACACTAATTTTTGGCTTCAGGGTGGTTGAGCACAGTGGTCCTCTTAGAAGGATCCTTTGGTGCTCTTGGTGGTTTCTTCTTGATGATTTCATGCTCTTGGTTGATTTATTTGGTTTCTTATGATACATGCTCTATCACATCATGGTTCTCGGATGATATGATTGTTAGTGCTACATTTCACATTGCATGAACTAGTACACTTGATGTCTATCATACATATTTATGCTTGGCCCAGGAAGCTAAGATTGGTTTGTTGGAATGTAGAAATATGTCTTGGAAAATTAACGAGAATGAAAGCACCAGCATGTCACTGAAAATAGAGCATCACATCACCAACATATGAAAATTTGGCTTAGAACATCCTCATTATTGGTGTGTCCCTTGTGCATTTCTTGATTGGATATTTCCAGGCCTATAGTAACAGCATCAGACCTCATATTTACCTCAGACTTGAAGCATGGTGGCCCTGTTATCTATTTCTAGTATTGGGCGCTGCTGTCATAAGCATATTTCAGAAGACTCCCTTGGCTGTATAAGTAAACGAGTCATTCCAGAGTTGATCACGCAGGGGACAGGTCAGATCTGCATTTATGTGTATCTTATGATCAAGTAAGGATGTCAGAGAATGGTATGCAATTTGGTATGGGCTTGTAGCAGCAACTATAATAAAAAATTCATGTTAGCATTGAACCAATGCTAGGATCAACAGTTTAGGGATGCACTATAAGTATTTCTAGTCCATTCTTTTTGAGAATGTCTAAATATATGGCTGATAGTATGACCTTTGTTCCACATTGTTTTTGGGTTGCCTATGGCAATCTAAATTTCATTTTCTAGCCAAAAAAGAGGAGGACATTGCATAGAAAATGCAAGTTTCTTACCTAGATTTTGCAGCAGAAGGATTGAGGTAATTTGAAGGTTCGGTTCATTATTTTTGGGCAGCATCCAACCTAGAAATGATCAGTAGATTATGCCACAAATTCTTGAAATAGTAACATAAGAGAGTTAGATAAATTCCTAACTAAATGCCTCTTCAACGAAACCTTAATATCTAACACTGTTGCAGTCTTACTCACATATACTATGGTTGATAGATGGGATGGTATTGCTAGTCAAATTTTCGATTGAATCCATTAAGTTGACCTATCCTAGTATGGTTTAAATTGTGGAAATGAAGGGTCGACCTAAGTAAATATAAATTTGATAGATCCGACATAAGATTGACATATATTAAGGGATGACCACCACCTATTTTGTCATTTTGAAAAAGGAAATGCATATTAAGGCATGCGCTAATGCGCCAGGGTGACAATTGTACAGGGTTTATGAAGGTTTGAGGTAGCAAATTTATGAGGATTATTCAAAACTGCTTTGTTCTGTGCATTCCAGAGAATACTTGGAGATCGATCTGCTAAGTTCAGGCTGCCATCATCGCTACTTTTGAGGCATTGGTTTAGGTCATGTTTTGATTATGTCTCATGTGATCTTCAGTGTTTCGTTACTGGTGAAAATCAGTGGCAGGGATATACACACTAATTTTTGGCTTCAGGGTGGTTGATCACGGTGGTCCTCTTAGAAGGATCCTTTGGTGCTCTTGGTGGTTATTTCTTGATGATTTCATGCTCTTGGTTGATTTATTTGGTTTCTTATGATACATGCTCTATCACATCATGGTGCTCGGATGATATGATTTTTAGTGCTACATTTCACATTGCATTAACTAGCACACTTGATGTCTATCATACAGATTTATGCTTGGCCCATGAAGCTAAGATTAGTTTGTTGGAATGTAGAAATATGTCCTAGAAAATTAATGAGAATGAAAGCTCCAGCAAGTCACTGAAAATAGAGCATCACATCACCAACATATGCAAATTTGGCTTAGAACATCCTCATTATTGGTGTGTCCCTTGTGCATTTCTTGATTGGATATTTTCAGGCCTATAGTAACAGCATCAAACCTTATATTTACCTCAAACTTGAAGCATGGTGGCCTTGTTATCTATTTCCAGTATTGGGCGTTGTTGTCATAAGAATATTTCAAAAGAATCCCTTGGATGTATAAGTAAACGAGTCATTCCATAGTTGATCACGCAGGGGACAGGTCAGATCTTCACTTCTATGTATCGTGTGATCAAGTAAGGATGTTAGAGAATGGTATGCAATTTGGTATGGGCTTGTAGCAACAACTATAAGAAAATTTTCATGTTAGCACTGAACCAATGCTAGGATCAACAGTTCAAGGATGCACTATAAGTATTTCCAGTCCATTCTGTTTGAGACTATCTAAAGATATGGTTGATAGTATGACCTTTGTTCCACATTGTTTTTGGGCTGCCTATGGCAGTCTAAATTTCATTTTCTAGCCAGAAAAGAGGAGGAAATTTCATAGAAAATGCAATTTTCTTACCTAGATTTTACAGCAGAAGGATTGAGGTAATTTGAAGGTTCTATTCATTATTTTTGGGCAGCATCCAACCTAGAAATGATCAGTAGATTATGCCACAAATGCTTGAAATAGGAACATAAGAGAGTTAGAGAAATTCCTAACTAAATGCCTCTTTAGCAGAACCTTAATATCTAACACTATTGCAGCCTTACTCACATATACTATGGTTGATAGATGGGTTGGTATTGCTGGTGAAATTTTTGATTGAAGCCATTAAGATGACCTATCCCAGTATGGTTTAAATTGTGGAAATGAAGGGTCGACCTAAGTAAATATAAATTTGATAGAGCTGACATAAGATTGACATATATTTAGGGTTGACCACCACCTATTTTTTCATTTTGAAAAAGGAAATGCATATTAAGGCATGTGCTAATGCGCCAGGGTGACAATTGTACGGGGTTTATGAAGGTTCGAGGTAGCATATTTATGAGGATTATTCAAAAGGTCTTTGTTCTGTGGATTCCAAAGAAGACTTGGAGATCGATCTGTTAAGTTCAGGCTGCCATCATCGCTAGTTTTGAGGCATTGGTTTAGGTCATGTTTTTATTATGTCTCATGTGATCTTCATGGTTTCGTTACAGCATGAAGATGTTATACCTGGTGAAAATCAGTTGTAAGGCTATACAACTGATTTTCTGCTTGATGTATATGATAGGAACATAGATTTTGGATGAGAAAATATTAGTATAGACTCTTGTTATGAGGTAGTAGTTGTTTGATTTTCACATTTTACAATCTAGTTTCTACCTGAGATAACCATAACAGCTTGTATTTACAGCAACATGAAGGAAATTTGTAGAATGAGAGTACAAAACATGTACCCAAGAAAATGGGGGAGCGGGAGTTTTGGAGGTGTTACTTTGCAACAATAAAACAAGGGAAGCAAGTCATCTTGGAGAAGGATAGAAAAAAAGATATATCTGTTGTACCACTAACTCTAGATGAAGGATCCTGCACGAATGCAACAATGGAAAATTTAGAGATGGAGGTAACCTCTCTTTATTATTGTTCTTGCTTATTTAGGGAGAAGGCGCTTCATCACTAGATCCTTTTCCCCCTCATGTAATCCATGATGTACACTTGTTTAGAATTGAGTGCAATATAAGATCATTTTCTTTAAATTTTCCCTTTTTTATTCTTTTCTGGAATCTGGGCACTAATCAAATAGTAAAGGATGCATAATATGGTATCTTCTATATAGATATACTGATGCATTTCTTGTTGGTAGTGGCATTATAAAACAAATAAAGTATGTGTTTTAGATTTGCTTCAAGAGCTAGCTAGCTTGTTTCCAAATAAATTACTCAACCATTTACTATTTATCTACAAATTCATTAGACACTCTAGTTTCATGTCTTCAAATGAATACACCTGTTGATGTTTTTCACTAATGTCCTTATTTTCTCCTAAATGTTGTCTTTGTACATGATCTGTTTGAGGTCTAATATTTCTGATATATGACAATCATGATATTCAAAATTGCTTAAGTGCTTACCTAAAATCAATCATTCGTAACTTTTTCATACTTCATMTTTTTAAGACYCRTGRCCASTTGATTYRAYTGCYAAKAKYARCACTACATGATGGTCATAKAAATTTCTCTTATGTTCCARTTTTACAAGTTCTYCAATATAAATTGCTTCATTAAAAAGGMTTCCAAAATGTACTTTATTTGTTGATTGATGGCTAATTGGCCTTTTGAAAGGCCAACTAATTAATTCCAAGATGTTCTGTAACATTTGATCTTTTTCTTTCATGCGACCCATGGTTTGGTAGGTTTGGCCATCATATAATATCAATTATAAATGTCAAGTTGGCTGGAAAAGTGATTGTTTTAAAGGGCCTAAAAGAAGGCTTGGATAGCAAGATGAACCTTAACTATATCATTGGTGTAAGATTTTAACATTGTTTTCCATGTTTCAACAGAGTGGCAGTGGCTAAAGTATTCCACAAGAATTCATCATCTCTTTCTGCTTGCAACATTATATACCTCTCAATCCCCATGCAATATTTAGAATAAGGAAATCAAAGTTGTGCATTTACTTATTCTTCTTGATATTTAGTTTACTGTTTATTTGTTTCTATTCATTAGATTTGATTTGCTAAGTTCAAAAAATGTTGTTTGACTAAGGGCGTTCAAAGTTGCATAAGTATCATCTGAAAGGTACTTAAAATGTGATTTGTAATGTGGATTTTTGGGTTATTTTTTTAGAGCCCAAAGAAGGATCCTGCAGAAGAAGAGGCCTATGCAAAATCCTTCACCATGGTTTCAATCCCTCCTTCATTAATGGTTAGATAGTTAGCCTCGGCTATTCAGTAAGGATTTTTTTTTTGAATCTTAAATCTCATATATATCTCAAATCTCTATTACTTTTAGGCACAATTACACTGGTATATGCAAGAGGAAGTGCATCTTGCATCATGTAAGTACTCTACCTCGGAATTTGATTAAGAAGTATGATGTTCCCATTTTTCATCTTTTTCTTTTTTTTATAAGACACTGTTGTTATTTCAACTCTATCTTCTAGCAAGCAAGGTAAAAGGTCTCAAAATTCAGAAAAATTGACTCAGTCCTTTTGTGTGTCTAACATCAATGTGAAAGAAAACTTTTCTTATATACTACTCATCTTAGACTTTCCACCATATAGATATTTTTCTTTGACAAATTTAATACATTGGTTGCCCCCTTGTAGAATTTGGTATGGTTGCATCCATCAGGCTCAAAATATGTAGACATTGGTTGATGTAGCTATTTTGGGCCAATGGTGAACTGCACAGAGTTTACAACCCCCAAAAAAGTATAAGATGTCTGCTATGCATACCATTTTCCTGTGACTTAATAGAAAGAAACAACAATACCCTTGTACATTCACCATATTTCCAACATCCACACTCATTACCCTTGTTTTTACAAATAATTATTCTGCTATTTTGTTCTAGATTGTCACCCATGCAACAGAAACATCCACACTTGTTACTCATGTTTTCTCAATTAACTACTGTGCTATTTTATCATAGATGAGTAGTAGATTACCCATGCAATTAATCCCTAGTCAGGTGTCTTTGCAGTAAGTTATTAATTCAAAAGTTGCTCTACTCTCAACAAGAAGCAAAGATAGCAACATATACTGTCAAAAACAAAGAAACATCAAACAGGGGATTGGATAGAATCCAACAGAGGATTTGATAGAATCATTTCAGTTCAAGTGTCTTTTATAAGCTCCTAGGCTATAGCAGCTAGCCACCTCTTTCAAAACCCCACTAAGCTAGCCTAAATAAAAGGGGCTTCATGTTTTTAAGATTATCTTCATTTTATTTCTTGTCAACCCCCTACTTACGTGTTTATAGGAACATAATCTTCTTATAAAAATGTAACCAATTTCTCCCAAACACCTTTTCATAATAGTCTGCAATTAGATTCACGAGAGAATATGTGCAGACCTAGGTGCAATCTAGCAAGCTCTATGCACTGCAATTGTTGGAAACTCGCAATATAGCATGCTCTATGTATTGAAATTGTTGGCAACTGCCAACTTATAGAATCTCATGTTTTGCAGCCTAGGAATCATAAGATAGGCCCATACAATACTATAGAAGCCTCAAAACCTTGAGATGCACAAGGAGACAATGAACTTAGGTATTCATAAAGTGACTTCAATATTATGTGTTTCCCGCTACATACTCAAGGTGCCTTGTTTCTCTATCACACTTCCATTGGATTTCTTCCACATAGTAACCTAATGAAATATTTCCATTGGATTTCTTCCTCGTAGTAAGCTAATGAAATATTATTTATAATGTCTCCCCCATTTCCAATGCCACATTATTCTTGATGTCATTTTCCTTCTATTTTTCTTCATAGTTGACCATGTTTTCCTTCTAATTTATCCTACACTATACCCAAATCATCCTATTCACTATTCCCAAATTGCATAGATTTGTAATTCTGGTTCTATTTATAAGCCTGACAAGATCTACATTTTAACAGGCAGCTTATGCTGACTTTTCCTTTTTTTCCAGTTAAGAAAAGGGCTTTTTCTATCTAGAAACTTCTTCCTCTGATGTCGTCTTAATAGATGGATCCTTTTGCTGATAATATTACTTGGTCCGAAAATTTTAGGAAACTGTCGAGAAACTTATGGTTGGGATACAGGACCTTTTTTGATTCGCAGGATAGTTGGAAACACAATAGTTTAGTGCTCAAACAATACTTCCAGAGTGATTGGAAAATGTAATAAGACCGTGTATTAAATTTTTGTCATCTTGTCAAAGCATACCGTCCTCTAATGGTCAACCATTTATATTGTCCAGACAAAAATGGCTGGCAGGACGTAGGAACTAGAGGCAAAATGTGTTCTAGTTATGTATTAATAAGATTGTTGAGGGCTTATTTCAAAGTTTAGTTTACCTCTTCGCTCACATTTTGATGTACTTGATATTTTGTTTCTGTGACTATCAACAGGTATGGGATAGTTTCATCCTCTAGAAAGCCATGAAAGAATTTTATGGCAATGACCTTGAGGTTATGATAGAAGCAATTCAGAAAAACATTTATGTATGTGTCCCCCTTTCTATCATCTAAAAAATGTAGTTAAATTGGTAGATTACTCATTTACTTCTTCATCATAATGATCTTTTGAAGAATTTTTTCTTGTGCAAGAAAAACAGTTGTAGTTTATGTATGTATAACGATTGTCATCAAGGATAAAATTTATGTATTGTTTAAAAAATAAGATAGCTGGTCTGATGAAGTAACTACATGGGAGAAATGCAATGGACATGAGCTTGCCTGCCCCGGATCGTAAGTCTTAAAATTCCTGTAGTCTGCTATCATCCTTGGATTGCAATTTGTGAAATGATCTTGTTTTAATGATTCTATTAACTATTCCACCAACATAGGGCTCTTGATGAACTTGGTGAACCATCTTTTATTGCCGTCAACTCTTTTTGTAAAACCATCAGAAAACCAAAGCTATTAGTTCTAAAACACAAAGGGAGTATAATCATGTTAAACCTCTGTAAGGTCATATGCAGTGTAGATATGAGCTTTCTCATATTTTATGCCTAGTGAGACAGGGAGCTAGACACTCTTTCATAAGTTAGAGATGATGTTTCTGATCACTTATCTCTAGTTCTCTGCAACAAAGGAAATGCCAGTTTACCCTTGGAGCAAACAATTACGAGCTGTGTTCTTAGAAAAGCTTCAATGAGATGTGTTGCATTGGATAGGGATATGTTTTCTTTCATGTTAATATTTATATATCTCTTAGCACATTGGATTAAATACAACAAAAACTAGTATGGCACTCGTTGGTGCAAAGATAATATATTGTACTTTTAAGACATTAGTCAGTGCAGTCATCCTAGTTTGAACCACATCCCTCCAACTAGCCTCAAACATAAAATTTTGATTTTGAGCTACCAAAGCTCAGAGCTCAAACATAACTACATAAAGGGATGGAACTTGTGACATGTATATGGCTCCATAGAACACGTTTCCATTAGATGACATTTGTTGATGTGAAACAGGGTCCAGGCCATTGAGGGTTTGACTCAAACTGATACCAACCACAAGAATACCTATGGACTTTTTAGATAAAGAGTATGCACAAATACATGAGGATAAACTATTGTTTATCAGGGACAAATATAAAAGATTTTATGGGCACAGAGAAATTAGCACAACAATAACAAAAAAAATAGAGAAATCAAAAGAACTAGTTAAGTGACTCAAAAAAGAATAGAAATTGCTCTATGGAGCAATTTCTATTCTTTTTTTAGTCACTTAACTAGTTGTTTTGATTTTATAGACCTTACTTGGAACAATAGTTAGATCAAAAGACCTAGACAAAATGATAAAGACATAATGACAAGCAGGATGCATTAACGACATCAATGACATAACAACACTCCTTAAACCAAATGAAAGCAGACACATAAGATAAGATAAGACAGTCAATGGGATATAGCTTGGGTGGTTAAGAGGAAGATTCATTATCCTCCCCACCCAGGTTCAAATCCCACTTGTGACATGTATGCCAATCGTGTGTCGGGGCTGGCAAGGTACCAACAATCTCACTCTCACATAAGTTCTTGAGGGTGGGGCGATATGTTTCCAAACAAGCCACAAAATTGGGGCGATATAAGTTCTTTGTAAGAAAAATTGCACTTGAGATGTCACAACCTATTGTTAGTTCTTTTTGAACAAAACCAATACTCGAACACAATCTGCAACCATAGAACTTCCTTACTTCCATGAGTGGCTACCATGTACTCGGTTTCTGTAGTTGACAATGCAACTACACCTTGCCTCTTACTCATCCAACTGATTGCTCCACCAAATATGTTAAAAACATAACCACTTGTAGATTTCTACGGTTTAGATCTACAACCCATTATGCATTAACAAAGCCCTATATATACTCATAGACTACCTTAATGAGAATTTGTAAATGTATTTGCATGATTAGATGTTTAAATGTGAAAAGGGATCGCATATCATCTACCTGTGGCAAATGCAAAGCATAATAGACATAAGCATATGCTTAGAAAAGGGAAAAATTGAAGGAATGTGAATGTGAGAAATTTTACTGTCTAGAATAAATGACTGATAGGAACATTGAGTGTGGGTTGGTAGACTTCTCATTAAGCTCATTTTCATGATGCAATTTTATGATATGCTTTCAACTAGTGCTAACCATGCTCCTTTATATATGTATCTAAGAATGCCCCTGTTGAAATCCTTTTACAATGCCTTTTTTCCAGAGCATAGTTGGATATTTGCATGGATTGAGTTACACACTGAGACTACTTCTCTACTACTCACTACCAAGGCTTAGTCTATGGAATTAGTGGTTTTAAGTTAGCAATCAAGCAAATACTTCATAATTTGCATTGTTAAGATCTAAATCTTTTTCATTTATATTAGAAATAGTGTTAAGCTCTAAATCTTTGGCATTTACATTATAACCAGTGTTCTTTGAACTTGTG
This sequence comes from Picea engelmannii, assembly GCA_009831015.1. NCBI lineage: Eukaryota > Viridiplantae > Streptophyta > Pinopsida > Pinales > Pinaceae > Picea > Picea engelmannii. Next base: position 45,838 of record ML813558.1, on the reverse strand, counting down.
TGTGTACTATGACTTGCAAAGCATGTTTACCTTACCAGTATCTGTAAAGGATCTTCATATGTTGTATGATAGAAGTGGATTTTGAGTTTTCCTTTATCAAATTTTGCAAAACATCATGAGTTAGGGAGAAATGTGGCCTTTAGAGAGTTGGAGAATATTTTTCCTGTTATTGCAAATACCTATGGTATAGTCTAGACTCTAGACTACATGCAAGTGACAAATAGGAAAAACCTGTACTAAGAGTGGGATATCTAAAAGGCTAGCATTTATGTATTAGGGCTTATATATCTTAGTTTAGGTGTGGATTAGATTGAGTTACTGTTTGTCATTATGATTAGCCAAGTATGATTGAATCTAAGAGACACATACATTAAGTGAAACAGAGCACGGAARAAGAATATGACAATATGGTATAGGGGGRAGTCCTAAGGCTCAAGTGTGAAGGCACAGAGGAAGGTGTCATCTTTTTTAACACTATTGAGTTTCAATTCTGTTGAAATGTTGGGTGAAGGCATAGAGGAAGATGTCAAGTATGATTGAATCTAAGAGACACATACATTAAGTGAAACAGAGCACGGAAGAAGAAGATGACAATATGATACAGGGGCAAGTCCCAAGGCTCAAGTGTGAAGGCATGGAGGAAGGTGTCATCTTTTTTAACACTGTTGAGTTTCAATTCTGTTGAAAATGTTGGGTTTAACTCAATCCAGAATGGCATCAAAATTTATTTGCATTTGTTGGGTTGTTGAATTTGGTTTTTGCAATCCACTCTGACCTGATGTTGTCCTCCTCCGAGTGAGTATTTATTGTTAGAGGTGCAAATGTGAATAGATTTGAACTTTGCACTTGCTTGTAAGTTAACTGTTTGAAATGTGAATGTGTTTGTAAGAACAAGTGCATGTGTGTTTGTGATCCTTGCATTTATGTAAAAGAGTTGGTGTTCTTCTAAGTCTATGATTTGTAGGCACCTGCTTACTATAGTCTAAATTTCAAGGAAGTATGCTTTTTGTAATTAATCTTGAGTGCAAAAAAAATTTGTTAGCCTGGTATAACATCTTTAGGCATGTGTGAAACATTTGATGGCCTGAATAAGGATTATCACATCTACCTGTTGCTCCAAGTCAGTTGCCATCTAGGTACTTTTCATTAAGAGTGGGTTATCTAAGTTTAGTATTTATATATTAGAACTTTTGTATGTTAGGTTAGGAGTAGATCAGATTATATTCTGTTTGGTTTTAGGATTGTTGGAGTATGACTGAATCTAAGTGACACATATTTCCAAGTAAAATTTTAAGGCCCAATTGTGAAGGTTCAGAAGGTGTCAATGTTTCTTACCGTGCTCAATGTTGTTCCAGAGTCTGTACTTAAGGCTTAGAAGTACAGTGTCTAGGCATCCGAAAGTGAGTAAAGGGTAGAGAAGAGAGAAACGTCAACCTTCGGCAAGGGAAACTAGGGATGATTTCTGTGTTGATGTTGTCTAGCTTCCAACTGTTACTATATGTTTATATCTTGTTCAATCGCTGCCCATGAACGTTCGAGTTCAACCTGGGTAGTGGTTGTTTTAAGAATAGTATCGAAAAGGTTTAAGGCAATGTGTGTTTGATTTGATAATTCGGGTTCGATATTGGGTTGTGTTGGTACAGGGACAGTCATGGAGGAACAGTAAAATAAGAAAACCTCAAAGGGAGTTTGAGTGTTGTCTCAATTTAGTCATATAAAAGAGAGTTTACAGTTTCAGGAATGAAAAAGGGGTGCAAATCAAAGGCTCTTTCCCGTAACTGGGTTATATTTTAATAAAATGTATGAGGTGGGAGAAAACATTTAGCTATCTATCTAGTAAGGCTTCTATCAAGGGAGAATCTCACGTATAAACAAAAGAAGAAAAATGTGAAAAAATAACCCGATGAAGCATAAAATATATATAGAATTCTGAAAGTGTTAACTGGTCTTATACCTGTTGATAGCTGGTACAGAGGAAAAATAGTAAACAATATAGAAAACCAAAATTCATTCACTATAGTAGAGGTTGCACTAAATTATAGTGAAGCATTCATCAAGTACGAATATGAAATCAAACAAAATATGAGATATAAGAAAACAAACTCATAACACAGTCGTGACGGAATTGAGAATCTTCATATTTTCTTTATATTAACTCTCAAGATGTAAAACCTCTGTTACAATCGACACAAAAAGGTCCAACCCCTTTTCTTTCTTTCTATGGTATATTTATACAATTTTACAATAAGATGGAATCTCAATCGTTGCAAAATTTTCAGTTATGATAGGGAGGAGAGAAATCGCTCCATTTCTTCTTCTCTATCTTTATTTGGTGCAAGAAGCTTGTCCTCGCGCATGCTAGGTACATGTGACACATCTTTCAACCAATTAAGATATCAACCTTGATGGTTCTTCTTGACAATTGGCTTCAAAAGAGTAACAATCTCGGGCTAATTGCGACAACCTGTCTTCCATCTGTCTGTCTATGATGTCGATAGCGCATAATTGCACACTTGGTTTAATCATACATTTATCTATTTGGACTATGTCTTCCATAGTCACTTGTGATATCTCGGCTAGATCTCTTTCCTCTTTTTCATTTAAATCAAGTGATATTTTTTCCATATTCATTTGAATCAATGCCTCGGCATTATCTCCGCTATCAATGCCTAGCAGATTACCATCTATAGAACTAAAAGTCTCTTCTAAAGATTTTGTTACCCTATTGGATTGCAGCTTACCTTCTGAGATACTGTGTTCCCATTCTTTTAATAGAATGTTTCTTCTGGTCTGCTCCGAAATGGTAAACTTGGGAGTACTTCCTAAATCCCTGTTGTTTGTAGCTATCACAACCTCTTGAAAGGTGACCCATGCTACTCCAGCTTCTCTTTCTCTAGCAGATAAATTCTCCAAAACTTGATTAACCAGCAAGCAGTTGTCCCGAATCACCTCTACCTTGGCGAGTAAATTTCGTTGGGCCGCAGAGACTCTGTTCCGAATCTCCATCGCTTGGGACTGGAACATCCCGTTATTTATCACTTTACTTTTGACAATTTCCACTCTAGCCTGTAGCTGTTCGATCAAATATTTTTGTTGGCCCACTTGCATCTGACCATTCTGAACCACCAGTTGTGCTTGTTCGAGCTTAGTCTTGAGCATCTCTATCTCACTTCTATCGGCCAACCTTGCTTGCTCTATTCCTACACTTACCTAGTCTTTGGCAGCCTCCGTTGTTGTGGCTAGTCTAGCTTCTAGTGTTTTGATGAGATGATTTTTTTGTTTCAGCTGGTTTTTCAAAACTTCGACTGAAAATTGGTTCGTTGTGGAATATGCCCCTAATGTCCCAGCTATTTCCATTGTGAACTATTCATTCTTCTTGTCCTTCCCATCAGTCATAACTTTGTATTTCTTGGCTATTGATTCCCCTTCCTAATAGAATTCTCTCTTTACCACTACCTTTCTCTTCTTATCAAAGAAGAACTCATTTCGAGGGAGCTCGTCCACCCTTATAGGCCTCAATTATTCATTTAAGATCCACCTTGCGTCAATATTTCCCTGAGTTGACTGCAAGGGAGTAACTGATGCGATAGGATCTCTGATTTGCTTCACTGATTGTCCCGGAGTAGTAACCGGAGTCTGCTTCTTCGGTGGGTCGGGAGTCTTTATCTCTACTTTCGGACTCTTAGTTTGCTCTCCCCCGTCCTGGTGTTTTTCTTGACAGGGAGTCACATCCTTGGAGCCTTCGGCATCTTTTTGTTTCACCTCTGTTGTACTCGGATTCTCACCCCGTAATACTGTGGGAAGACAACTGCGTCGATGTTCTTGGAATTTCAGAACATCGGCCCTCTCTTTAGGTGCCAAGGTTTGTATCCGAGCTAAAATCTCGGCATAAGATCTTGCACCTCGGAAAATTTCATCCGAGGGTGAATTTTCATGTTCAAATCTCTTGAGTCCGCAACTGGCCAAATGATTACTCACGACCCTTTGCGGATCGTGCTTCTTGAATTCAATAAGGACCAATTTTAGGTCTTCCAGGGTTGTTGCCTCAGCTTTAGCATGCCCAAAATCTAACAAAGAATATGAATTTAAATGAATAGGAAAAGGTGGCCATACCTTCTTTGAGTTTCCCTTAAGCTCCTTGCTTATGCCACCGATTACTATTTTTCTAGCAACTTCGCGACAAGCCAGCTTGTCGGGGATAAATAATGGTAATGCATGCGGGGGAACAGATGCCTCGAAAACTCTGAGATATAAGAATTCACCTTCTACATACCAGTCAGCTATACTGCTCAAATTCATCACTATACTATCCGAGATCGGGTGACCGAAAATAGTGACATGCAGAGGTACCATCACCCAATTGAATATTTCATATACGAAATATGTCGCTTTGTTTTTCCACAATTTCGAATGATAGGCGTGGATGGACTCGGCCTCTGCTGAAGTCCAACTCCAGCTCATTAAGGGAAATGGTGTTAGAAAGCATACGATGTCCATAATGTATGCAGACATAAAAAATGAAGAAATATTTCCGCTCTCTTTTTGTGCCCGATACTTTGTAACCCAATTGGTCAAGCTATCAGACAGCATTTCCGCCCAGTCAAAGGAACAACCTTTGGCGACTCGATGTATTAGAGGCACCCATTGAAGAAAGAAATGTGAGGTATCCTCTCTCCCGTATAATCTGCATGTCATCATAGCTACATACTTGAACTATGGTTCCAAGGAAGCTATTGAATATATACCATTATTGTCTGCCCTGAACCTCGTAGGGTGCGAAACCCAATCTCTTATAATGCTAGACATAGTCTTGTCATACTGCACACATTCCTTCTATTTGAACTCTTCCAATAATTCGGCATCATATGTAAGGTCAGACGTTGTGGGAAACTTGTACATAGCTTGCAGATGTTCAGGTCTGAAAGTCCCGATGGTGACCTTCTGCTCATTCATGATGGTTCTGGTTGGTATGTCCACATGGTCTAATGCCCATCGGACCATACCATAATAGGGGAGCAGTCGTGGCCTGGCTGCTACTTTATGCATTCCCGATTGAATGACGATCTTATATTTGGTGGTTATGTCATATTTTTCATTGTCGCTGGAATCATCAGAATAATCCACTAATTTGGCCTGCAGAACATCAGACACGAATGACCAGTTCGGGACAGAGTCGACACTTCGAGGTGAAGTATCAGCGACGTTGTCCAAACCTTGTCTTGAAACCTCAATGCTGGCTTTAGATGTTTTTCGCGGGGCCATGACGGGAGATCCTGCTTTAGCTCTTCTGCGATAAAAATATGTATACATACAGAAGTTAGCTCACTGAGAAAGTGTGCTCTGCGTAATATAGAAATGAATTTGTTATAACGAATAACAACTCTATATATTTGAAAACTCAGTACTTTTCAAGAACAGATCAGTCAAATAAAGCTTAAAAATAAATTTAGCAATAAAAACCCAATATTTTTTATCGATTCGCCTTGTTTATAATTAATGCCATAAATTTTGACAGTTCGAAATGTCAGTTGGCATAAGGAAAAATTAAGACTGCCTCATAAACTGTGCATGCATCAAATCACGAGAGATGTTGGTTTAGCTTAATTAATCGATTTTACCAAAGTTAATTAATCTTTCGGTACTCGTTGTATCGAGAATTTTTTCTTTAACCCTTTGAACCTCTAACACCGGAAATTGCGATGATTTACTTTGGTTAATAAAAACGTAATTGTGATTAGGCGCTTAATTAATTACGTAATTATTTATATTCTCCATATCGCAACTCAGAGCTTCGAAGGTATAGTTTCCGGGAAGTTTTCATGTCGAGTTGTGAAACTGCAAGATCACGATGATATGTTTTAATTAAAAGGGAGGATAAACTCGGATTAAGTGTTTAATTAATTATGTTCATATCTTTATCGTGACTTCACGACTTGGGGATTAGACAGTGTATCTTTTTAAAAGAGAACACGTCGAGTAGCGAATTTCCGACAAAACTTAACCATGGCTTAGTTTTTACCTTTAACCTTAACACAGGTTACTAAAATACAGACTTCATGGTTTCGGCTATCGGGGCTAAGAAAATAAGACTTTTGGATTTAGTGAATGCTGAGGCGCGAAAACCCGATGATGTTTAATCGTGATTTAGGAAAATTTTACTCCCATTACAGCCCTGGGTAAAAATTTAAATCGATTTCGCCGTTTCATTGCTCGAGACTTGTGAACTACGTGATCTATAGCATCCAACATATGAAATCCCGAGGTAGAACAAAGGGGGAAAAAATTTGACGAAAAGTAGAACTCGCCTCGAGAGTACAATAATTATCGTTGCTTGTGTGATAAGACTTTAGGGATCTTGAAACCACAGATGGAAAATACAAAAACCATCTTTTGATTTCGAGCATTAAGACATGAAATTCGAGACGGGCTAGAAAAAAAAAGGCGGCTCCAACACTCAGTTTGAATTTTGTTGAAAATGTTGGGTTAATCAATCAAGAATGGCATTGGCATTTCTTTGCATTTGGTGGGTTGTTGAATTTGGTTTTTGTTAAGAAGCCAGAGTTTGTGGTTGTGGGTATGGGGATGCCATTTTTGAAATTAGGGTTCATGAAGGTGAGTGGGTGGTGCATCACATAGATATGTATGTAAAAAGAAAAAAGAACTAAATTCTCATTAAGGCAGGATCCCCTAAGACTTTACAAGGTTTTATAATTTAGTGAAAGATTTGCCAATATTTTACAAGATTTTATAATTCAGTGAAAGATTCGCCATTATTTTACAAGATTTTATAATTCAGTGAAATATTCGCCAATATTTTACAAGATTATATAATTGACTAAAATATTCGCCAAAACGTTATATATACATTTTATATAATTGATAAAATAGCCTTCAATTTTTCCTATGTATCATGGGGATTCACCCATTTATTATACATATAAATTTAGGGGGGGTTCTTAAAATCACCCCTGATTAAAAATTCAGCTTGAAGAAGCGAAAAGAACAGAAGAAGTCATGAAGTCTCAGATAATGAAGAAAGAAGAAGAGGTTGAGAATCTTAAAGAAGAAGTTGTCACATTGAGAAGTAAAATCGCCAAGCTCAACATGAATGTTGAAGAGATAGAAACATCCACACCAGTTATAGAGAATGAAGAGAAGCACTCTATGTTACTAGAAAATAAGAATGAAGAAAATAGAAAGAGTTATGCAGAAGTACTCAAAGGAAGGAATCATGGTCAACTAGAATCTAAGAAAAATATTAAAGATACATCTTCAAGGGGACCATCCATGTTCAAGACACAAAGAACCTTCAATCATGATCATGATCAGTCACGACAAAAATTCAGAAGGACTACACCACAAAGAAGATCATTCACTCCCAGGTATGTAAATTTATTTTATGGTCATTGTTTTTATTGTACTAACTTTGGACATAAGGTTGCAGATTGCAGAGATTATAAAAGAAATGTTCAAGCAAGAAGTGCCTATGTGGCCACATGTAACATTGAGTGTTACAAATGTCATAACTATGGACACATATCCAGTGATTGTAGAAGCATGATCAATACTTCCATGAAAGAGAATATTGATATCATATATAAGAAAGTATGGATAAGAAAACAAGAAGAACATGTGAACAAAGACCAGGTACCAGAGATCGCAAGGTTGACAATAAAACGAGATGAAGAAAATTCTACAGAGAAAAAGAAAGATGTCAGATACAGAAAGGTTTGGAAAATAATTGAAATAAAGGAAGGCCAAGTAAATAAGGAATAGGTTCAAGAGATATTACTTTCAGGCATTGCAGTGAAATATGAATCCACAGACAGAAAGAAATAAGTCAGAGCTCAGAGAGATAATGAATCTACCCATGAAGATGATGATGAATCTACCAATGAAGATAATGATGAATACACATCAGAGTGGGAATTTTTCTGAGCCATCCATCTTAGGGACACCCAAGTAATATGAATATTAGACAGGGGAAGTCTATGCGATAGTTGTGACAGACCAAAGAACCATCCTTCGAGCAGCTTGCAAAGTTTGAGAAGACAGATTCAGAGAAATCAATTAGAAGAAGTACAGTTTGATAGTATAATGATAAATGGGTTAGCATTATGGAAAGTTGTGCAAGTAGAGTCTTGGACAATATGGACAAATATGGATTCGTAAAAACACTTAGCAGGTTTGGATAGATATATGATAGTGGATGAGAGCATGGATTCATAGATTGGTTCAGAGAATGGTTCAAAGACAAAGGAACATTATCATAATGGATGATAATTACACAGGAAATGGCTCAAACAATGCTAATGGATTACAAATTGACAAATATCTTTTGGAAACAGGCAGTGCATACAGTAGTTCACATTCAAAATAGAGTAATGCTCAGAAACAACACTGACAAAACTCCCTATGAGCTATGGAAAGGAAGACCAATAAATGTGAAGCACTTCGGAGTTTTTGGTAGCAAATGCTACATCAAAAGAGAAGATGGTAGAATGGGAAATTTTGACTCTTGTGTGGACAAAGGAGTACTTTTTGGTTACTCAAGTACAAGGAAAGCATACATGTGTTACAATCTGAGATTGAACAAAATTGTGGAAAGCATCAACGTAACAATTAATGAAATAGGCAAAAGAAAATGAATCAATGGAACATCCTTCTGAAGAAGAAGCATAAAATGAAAAAGAAGTAGAAGAGAAAGATGAAGATGAAGAGAATATGACAGAATCATAAGATCAAGTTCAACAAGTATCTCCAAAGACACCTAGAAAACGAGTACAGAAGAATCATCCTTCAGATCAGATTATTGGAAACAAAGATGCAGGAGTTGAGACTAGAAGAAAAATATGTTCACCAGAACAAACACACCTAGCACTCTTATCTACAATTGAACCAAACTATTTTCAAGAAGCCAGCAAGGATGAATTTTGGAATAAGGCCATGGATGAAGAATTGGATCAAATAGAGAAAAATGACACTTGGGAATTGGTTCCAAGACCAAAGAATAAGAATGTGATCGGCACAAAATGAGTTTTCAAGAATAAATTGAATGAAGATGGACAGGTTACAAGGAACAAAGATAGATTGGTATGTAAAGGATATGCACAAATTGAAGGAATCGACTTTGAAGATACATTTTCCCCAGTTGCCAGAATGGAAGAAATTCGTTTACTTTCAGCTTATGCATACTCCATAAATGTTAAAGTATATCAGATGGACGTAAAATCATCTTTTCTGAATGGGGAACTTGAAGAAGAAGTCTACATTGAACAACCAAAAGGATTTCAGTTGTTAAAGAACACAAACTATGTATGTAAATTAAAGAAGGCCTTGTATGGTCTAAAATAGGCTTCTAGAGCATGGTACTCCAGATTGGATAAGTATCTGCAGCAGGCAGGGTTCAAAAAAGGAAGTGCAGAC
>ML813558.1:21282-32755 GCA_009831015.1 Picea engelmannii | reverse complement strand
CATATAACACGCTCATAGATGGATAGTCCCCATAATTTCGTTTCCAATGATAGGTGGAACGTCATATAGTTCCTCGGGGTTGAAGAGTTATGAGGTCATGAAGTTGGAAGCCGAAAAGATGGGTTAAGAATCCCCTAATTTGTTGCAATATGGGTTAAGAAGCCCTTAATTGGTTGCAAGTCATTAATGAAATGGTAAAGTGGTTGTAACAAGAAATTTCAAGAAGCTCTAAATTTAAGGAAAGAGGTTACTTAGAAAAAGTATATATACACCTCAATAAGTCACTCATAAGTACATTCACACACACATTTTATTGAATATATTCTATGTGAGTAAGTGATTCTTATATGAGGTAACCAAGGATATATGAGGCGAATTTCAAAGGGAAGATGAAGTAAAGAAGGGGTAAATTCCAAGGGAGAATGAAGTCTTGTGATGATGTGTTCTAAGGTATGTTATTTAAAGGTCATATTACCATGATGTGTTCTAAGGTAAGTTATTTAAAGAAACCATTCCATGGTTTTATCACATTTGGGTTTCCACGTAAATTCTGGTGTACTGTGCATGTGGTTATTTGATGTGATGATACTTATTATGGTTATATTCTCATGATATATTGACTTCAATCATAAATGATATATTGTTGATAAAGTTGAAGTTTATAATTGTGATTGAAAGTGGTAAAAGTGTTCATATTGATTCACACCCCCCCCCTTCTTAGTATTTGTTGGATGTGTGGGATGACCCGGGTTCTTCTTTAGGTTTCCAACAAAACCTTGCAAACCATCAGCCCTTATGGATACCAGAAGGAAACACTACGCATAGAGTGCACAATTAAGTCTCACATGAGATGGATTTATGGGTGATTACAGGACCCAGATGTCTGCAATCATGGAAGGGATTTTGTTGTGGGGATGTCAGACATGATTTCTACCTAAAAATATATCGAATCTATCATTCTAACACAATATTATAACTTGATCTAACATTCTATACTCAGTTACATTCATTAATATTAATTTTGAAGTAATTATCATGACTTATTCTAGTGCACACTACAATTTAGTTCTACCAAATTCATTCATTCAAGTACATAAACAAAGTAACTTCAAGAAATAAGACAACCATTCCACAAAGAGACACAATTTTTACTGTGGTTCACTCCCTTGGGCTACATCCACAAAGATCTAACATTATTCACTATTTTATTGATCTCCATCAATTTGTTGTGTTGTGTGCATTACCTCAGAAGTGCATATGAAGTGAACATGTATATGTGGGGCTGAAAATATCGCACCAAGCTCCACATCTTGTGACCTTTCCCTCAATTACAATCCATAAATATGTCTCCAAAACTGACTCTGACTCCAAAACTAGCTCTAATATCTCACCACACAAACTCAAAACTTGGTCTCCTCAGATCTCACAATACATATGTATACTACAAAAGTGGGTTAAAACCCGTTACAACAATGACCAAAAACCTAACCCAATAACCTTAAGTGGATTAGGTTTGTCCACATTCTAACCTCTTGCGTGTGGCTGGTCCACAATCCAATCATTTTCCTTCATCGATCCATGCATGTCTTCCTTCTTTTTCCTTTCCTTATTTCTCATGTTGATTTTCCCCATTTTCCGACGCGTGCTCCTTTTCTTGTCCCTTTTATAACTTCATTCATAAATTCACTACGCTTTCCCAAAAATGGATTGTGCCAACAGGCCCCCAACACTCACCTTTGGCTCATCCTGAGCCACTCAAGTAGTGTGTGCCTCCTCCAATGACTTCTCCAACTCCTGGAACCTACTTGAAATTTGTTCAACTTGATACTTTACTTGTGCACTCTTCTCTACTACATCTTCCACAGTTTATGCAGTGATATTCTCTTGCAACAATTCTTCACTTTCCAATCCAACTTTTTCAATCTGACCCTTAGTTGCATCAATCTCAGTCAACATTTGTTCTGTGCCTTCCTGTAGTAGATCCAAATACGCCTACCTTGACTACTTTTCTTCATGTATACTCTTCAGTTATGCTTATAAATTATTCAATGCATGTGCACTCTTCAGCCAGTCTGTTATTTCCATCGTCTTATACCTCTACTTGAGTTCTTGTACTATAGTATTTACTCCTTATTCTTTCTTGTCTTACTACTGCAGTTTCACATCCTCCTGTAGGCACGTCCATAACTGTGTGCTTCTATTATATAGCTCTGTGAATTCCTAGATATTCTGCACAATGTTCTCCGATGACTTGTAGCCTCCTGCTCCCTTTGTGTTCTAAGCTCTGGTGGCGTGCTAGGTGATGATAGGAGGTTTTTCAACTTTGTGATGTGGCTCCTATAAGCCTCCATATCCTGTGTTATCTTCTCAATCTTCTCCTTCGTTGGTATGTTTCCTCCTTTTGTGCTTTCAGAAATAGTTTTGAACACTTCTTCCATCTGCTTCTTGATTCTTCCAATGCACTCCTTTTTCTTGTTCCCTCTCAACCTGCACCTGTCTCAGTTTCATCTCCAGTGTTTTCTTTACTTTTTTGGCCAATTGTAGACTTGTTTCATCTACATGGTCCCTCCATTGAATCTCCCACGCAACACCAATTTAAAGATTATACAATGCTTTCGTTGGAACCTTGGGCAGTTCCAAGTCCAAATGATCAATTTATTTCAATGCATTTTGCGCTATCTCCTCATCCACCTGCAACATTTCTTGGGTGATGAAAATATATTCATTCCCCATAGCTATAATTTGGACTATCTCCTGCACTGGAATTGTTCTTTCCTGATATGTTGGTTGTTGTTGCACATGTTCCTTATTTTGCGTTGTAGTGAGTTGCAATTGCTCGAGTGCATCCTTAAACTATGCCAACTTATTGACTATCTCCTCTCATTGTTTCGCTGCATCATACCATGATTTTGTTGCATTGTCCTACACTTTATCTACGACTAATTCTACATCATCCTCTATGATTGTAAGTTATGGGATACCCTTATGCACCTTCATCTTATTTTGTTGTCCTCTTGTCTATAATATTGTCCTTTTCATTGGAAAAAAAATTGTCTACACAGTTGTCACTGGTATGTCCATGTCTAAGAGATATCCTCCTCCCAGTTCCTTCTACATATGAACATTAGTATCCTTCTATTCTCCTCCATTTCTTACTTTATGTGGTCCTTCTCCTATGACAAAGGTTTGGGGATAGGGTTCTTCTTCCTTGGCTTTCTAATTGTTGTGCTCCCCCATGTTTCCTTCACGCACTATGTTTCTTTTCTTGTATTCGATGATGGATTGTTTGAATTCTATGAAAGGCCAACTTCTTCTTGTTTCTTACATTTTGGTACCTTCTTGGAAACTACTGGTACCTTCATTATTCAAGCCAATCTTTCATGGCCCACTACACTTCTTCTCTTGTCACATAGTACCTCAATTGTATCCATTCCTTATTGGGATCCCTTTTGGCCTGGATCCACATGTTATGTCTGGAATCCTGAAAGTCATCTACGCTTTGATGCTCTTCCACCACTGCTTGTGGTATCCTCCATGTATGGGCCAAATTTTCCTGCATATCATCATAATGCATAGAAAATACGTTGGAATTTTCCTTCCATGTATTAGCTAGATTTTCATGCATCTCATCATAATACATAGCAGATATGTTATAATTTTCCTTCCTTTGTTTTGCGTCTGAAGTGTGCCATAATGTTGTATACTTTTCTATGCGACACTTCCTTGGCCTTCGGTAAAATCTGTTGTATTTGGGTTCTTCCCAACACACCAAAGCTATCAATATAATCAACCATGCATAGTGGAACTCTATTCCAAGATCCTTTGCATCCTTGTAGTCATAAAAAATAAAATTCAGTAAATATGGGGTCCAGCTAAGTAGATTCCCCTTCGCACACTTCGCGATTGCTGCTATAACTCTGGCAAGTGCTTCCTCCTATAATTCTTGCAGGTTCTTTGTCACCAACATCGTTGTTGGTTCATTGATTCTATTAATGATTATTCCTCGGGACTTGGTGCCATATTTCTTCATCATCTCCTCTACCAAAGATTTCTCCTTTGTCTTATCATCCAAATATTGTTCTGGCTTTTCTCCATCTGTTGGGAAACCTGTGATTTCTACAATTAAAACTACATCTATTGATAATGGCCTATCCATCCATAGGATACCTCCATGTACTAGCACCAATAGTTGTTTCACACAAGAATTTACATCTTTTCCACTCCCAAAATGAGGAATTTCTAGCAGGTTCATGATCCCTTTGTTATATAATCTTGTAATCCACTGCTTGGGATCCAAAATGGGAACCCCATGATGGACTCATTTCTTTTCTCTCCATATATAATTGTGGCACAAACTCAAAGAACTTGTCCCTGTCTATTACATCATGATCAAAATACTTCATTTTTCAAACACATCCTAATATGCCAAGAAGGATCATGACTCCTTCAAGTATGCATGACAATGTTAGTGTTACTTCTTTATGTTTGCATGGTGATATTTGTACTATATGGTTTCCCTTTGTCATCTATGTCACTATCGATGGACCTAATTCTTGGTGCGCACACTCATCTTCTTCTGTGCATGAATTGTTCTTGTTGGTAACATCCTCCACCTGCACCTATTCTTCTCACTCCTATGTTGTCTCTGCTACAGGTTGTTGCATTTCTTCGACCTATACTCTGGGCTCATATGACTCTATACATTCATCGTCTTACTCATTCATATACTATGTTTCTCCTAGATCAAGTTGGTGTGTAGGGTTTTTCATTTTGGTTTGTGAATCGATGTCCATTCCCTATGTCCCCAGAATCTGTTGTTCCTTCTCCTCCACAATCATTAGACTAACTGGCTCAATTATTGGGGAAGGAATGGAATCCACATATACCACTTATTTTTTTTGAATAGGGTTTTCTCCTTCAGTTGTTGTTTCATGTGTGGACTTCGCAGCACTCTGTGTCTGCCTTGCCATTCGACTATGAGCTCCAACCTTAGGTGGTTCCATTATGATAAATCTTGAAAGGTTTGATATGAATATTCATAGAATCACCTCTAAATCACCTGATCTCTCTAGGTTTTCATCCTCAGTTCTCATTCACACAAATTCACAATTAATATTGTAGTGCACAATTTTTCCTTTTATAGTATGTGTCATAAATGCTCCATTGGGCCCCATTTTTCCGATCACCAATTTTCCTCGTTCTGGTCGTTCTCTGTCTCGACACACTACTTTATTTGTCTTGTCCCAATTTTCTGGAACACGGTGTAATCATGTCTTCCATACTCACTTATTGTTTTTTGTGCATTGTATTTCCAACTTCTTGTCTACCACTTATCTATCTACTACATATTTTTTGTATTTTTCTTGTTTTTACAACTTTTTCTTTTTTTTCACTTTTAACTCCTACTATATACACTATGTAAAAGTTTAATATTTTGCGTTGCAACTACTGAGGGTTATTGGGTTGATTTTCCCTATACATTTTCAGTCGACTATCATTCACCAATCATTGAATCTCCTTACCTACTAGATCCTGCAGCTGCACAACACCTCCAGTTGTGCCATACTTTATCTCATATGGCCCTAGCCAATGCATCCTGAATTTTCCTGGGTGTTGTAAGTACTTTATTTCATAGAGAATAACTAGATCTCCTTCCTTAAAAAATTTCCTCTTATTGTGTCTATCATGCCAATATTTGTCCTTTACTTTCTGTACTTCCTGATGGAAACCAACCATAATAATGTCCTCTTCTAGTTCCATGACTTGAGCCAATCTTTCTCGTACCATGCCTCTTTTTGTCATGTTTGTAATGGCTTCAATGCAGAAACTAGGTATCAAGTATTACAAAGGTACTACTGCTTCATGTCCATACATCAATCTGAAAGATGTCTACCCTATGATTTTCTTACATGTATCTCTATAGGCCCATAATATTTTTAGTATCTTCAAATCCCAATCATCCCTATTTAAATTGCAAATTTCTGTTAAGGCATTCTCCAAGATCTTATTAAATGCTTCCACTGTTCCATTAGTCTGAGGATGGTATGGAGTTCTCTTATGATGGTGTATCTCAAATTCTTCAATCATTTCATGGATGGTACTATTGATCAAATGAGTCCCCTGATTACTCATCAGAATTCTAGGCCATCTGAATCTTGTAATTACTTGTTCAAACAGGAAGTGTGTTGTAGTTTTTTCTCTACAATATTTTACTGTTGTTGCTTCAGACCATATGGTTAAATATTATGTCACTATAATGATATACATTTCTCTTGATATTCTATCTGGTGGATTGATTGGTCCTACAAAGTGTATTGCCCATTTATCAAACACTTAAATATTTAACTGAGGTTTTAAGGGCATCTCATCCCTCCTGGATGGATTTCCAACCCTCTGACAAACATAACAATTATGGCAATACTCCTTTTCATCTTTCAAAACTATTGGCCACCATAATCCTGCACGCAATATCTTATGCACAGTATCATTTTCTGCATAGTGTCCTCCAGTTATTCCTTCATGTGCTTCTGCTAAGATGATAGGGCATTCATGATCCATAACACATCTCCTTAGACTATTATTTGCACCTAGTTTATACAAGTTTCCTGCAATAGGTTGGTAATTTGCAACTCTAACCACCAAATTGTTCCTTTGCACAGTGTTGTATTCCTTTGGGGAAAATCCTATACTAAAAAATTCAATGATAACAACAAAGTATTCATCAACAATATACACTGAAAAGATTTGTGCATCAGAAAAATTGTCCTCCAAGTTACTTGGTTCCTCTCCATTATTTATCCTGAAAAGATGATCTATCCCCGCATTCAGTCTTCCAGGTTTCACAACTACTTCAAAATCAAACTCCTGAAATAAGAACAACCATCTACACATTATCCCCCCCAACATTGGCTTATTGACAAAGTATCTGAGAGCAAAGTGATTTGTCAACATTTTAAAATGTTGGCCTAACAAATGATGTCTGAACTTTTACAATGCATATACCATATATGAACCGTCTCTCTATGTTGTATTGTAATTTTGCTCTGAAGTTGAAAGCTTTCTGCTTGCAAATTCTACTGGGTGATGTATATCACCTTCTAATAGCTATGTCAATATTGCTCCAAGTGCTATTGAAGAGGCATCCACATGAACACGAAACACTTTTTACCAATCTGGAAACACCAAAATTGGCTCTATCACCATTTTCTCCTTCAAGGTGTCCAAACTCTATTGGCACTCCTCATTCCATTGAAACTTGATATCCTTCTTTAACAATTTCTCCATGGGCATAGTAATATGTGCATAGCCCCTTATGAAAATCCTATAGTAGCATGTATGACCAAGTGTATCTCTTAATTGGCTCAATGACTCAGGTGGTGGTAAATTAACAATGACAATAATCTTCGCAAGATCAACTAGTAAACCTTGTTTACACACCACGTGCCCGAGAAAAATCTAAAATGGTGCGTTGAATATGCATTTCTTAATATTTAAGGAAATTTTACACTATATACTCATGTCTATCATTAATCTTAAAACTTCAACATGATCTTTCAATAAGATAAATTGTCTAATAATCCAAATAAACTTCCAAAAATTTATGTATAAAATATTTAAATGCAACTACCGCTACTCTTGAAAAACTAGTAGGAGAATTATTCAACCTAAAAGGCATCAATGTGTACTGATATGACCCCCACTCTGTGGAAAATTTAGTCTTATGACGATTTTCTAGTGCTATTTTGATCTGGTGATACCCTACAAATCCATAAGTAAATGAGTATGCTTCTTGTCATCCTATATTCTCCAACACTTGATTTGTAAATGGAGTAGTGAAGGGATCATGTAAACATGCATAATTTATCTTCCTCAAGTCTACAAAGATCCTTATTCCCCCTTACTTCTTCTCCTGAACTACCATAGGGACAATCCATTCAGATTCTTCAATAGGTTCTATTATACCAGCCTCTAACATTTTATCAATCTCTTCCTTAACTTTTTGTTTGTACACTAGGTTCATTCTATAGGGTATATGTTTGATTGGTATGGCATATGGTCTTAGAGGAATCTTCATTTCTTCAATTTCTCCTGCTACCCCTTTCATATCTGAAAAAATTGTAGGAAATAGATCACTATACTTGTGCAATAGCTCCGTTATTCTTTCCATCCCAATAGTCACCAATACTTGCAATTTTGGGGCTCTCTTTTGTTCCAATATTGACTTTATTTATTTTCATTGGTGCATCAAATTATTTTGAATGTAACTATGTGCATTCTACTTCTCTTTCCCGTTCAACTTTTTTTATTTGAATATCATGCAGCTCTTCTTTTGCTAGATCATCTGCTGTGATGTGGTAACAAAGTAGCAATTGTCTGAATTTCTGTCAATTCTGATTCTGATAGGAAGTTACAATTCCAACTTCAGGTTCTTCAAAGATCCTCTCTTTTACCAAATTCAATGTTGTATCCATCAATGTATTCTCATGTTCAAATTTAAATGTAATCACAAATTTCTGTTGCAAATCTTCCCAATTTACAGTTCCTCTGTGTAGTTCCAATTTTGTATACCAATTCCTTGGGATGCCTGCTAATGTATTAATGAAGTGATGTGGCCATTCCTATGGTGGTACCAGTCTCCATTGAGTTATGAATCTGTCTATATGTTCTCTATGTTGTCCAATTCCATCATACTTCTCCAAATATTTATTCTCTTGTTCTGTGTGAAATCTAATGTGCAATTGTTAGCACAGGGGCAGACCTAGGGTTCAACACTTCAACAACACACCAACAAAACCCTAACTATCGGCCCTTTTGACAACACCTGTGAAGCAAAGGAAGTCTCACCCAAGGTAGAGGTAGGGGGGTTGTAGGACTCAAGTGTCTACAACCAAGCTAGGACACAAATATGTGATTATAATACTTAACAGAGCACTTATCCAATAAGATGCATTAGATTATGATCCTCATTTACATCACAGATTTAACCCTTATTACAGAGAAGCACAATAATAACCAAGATATAACACTTCTGATCACTTAGCACACAACATTAGCTCAGATCTATCATTCATTCACATCATTTAGCACTAAGCTACAACATCAGATGCATTCATTATACGTAACATCAACAACACTAAGCAAATGATCACATAAACAATATTTCACAAAGCATAACAAGACACAGGATATAAGTGGTTCACCCCAATGTGGGGCTACGTCCACCAACTTATTCTTCTTCTTTATTATTCTTCGATCTCCTTAAATTAATCTGCTCTTGTGGACAAATCCACATATCTTAGCCTCGCACTGGACATGTGATCTACGCACAACACACTAGATCCACCTTCCTCCAAATCTAGGTCAAGGCACAGAGCCAACTCCTACAAAGTCCGTTCGCACAAAGCACTTACAAATTCTTGCACTGAAACAATCTTAACCTACTATGCACATAGCCACTAGTAGTTATGCACTAAACCGATTATCCTTTACAACATATGGTGCATAGAGCCAACCAGATCTACTACATTGCTTGCACTAAGCAATGCTTTCTATATTACATTCCTTTCTATATATACTTTTACATCCCTTACAACCATGCCTAAACATGGGTGAACCCATGGGCCGACATCCCAAAACCCTAAACAAAAACCCCAATGAACCCCTTGTTGGGTCCACAAAATAAGTGAGATCCCACACTATCTGCTTCACCTGGGCACTCCATCTTCGACTAGCCCTTCGAACAGGGATGATTTTAAGGATTGAATTTTTTTTTTAAATGTAGAAACATGTTGATAGGAGAAATTGACCATCCATCAACTGGAAGAGTGAGTCCGGTCCAGGGTTGTCTAAATAACCCAAGCTGTTTGGTGTAACTCATTCTGACGGGTTTAATGGCTCCATTAGCCAATCTAAGAATCCTAAAAGAAACGAATAAAAGAGAGAAATAACTAACTAATTACTAAACACTATATATATATGTGTGTGTGTGTGTGTGTGTGTGTGTGTGTGTCTGTGTGTGTGTACATATGCTCTAATCTAACTGTAGTAGTTGTATTTAAGCAGAAGATATACAAGTCTCGTTTATTTACATGATTTACAAGATGCAAGTTTTAATCAAAACTTACGAAAGTCAATGGAAAAATGATTGTTTCTAGGAAGCAAATAAAGAAAGCACATAAAAATATTTATTGTTTTTATTTTATAAATTTAAAGAATCTTGCAAAAACAGTTAATGAAACATGAACATGTGGATAGTCAAAGATGAACCATATATTCTAGTTTCAATGATATCTAAATGAGAGAAAAATACAAAAATGCTATCATGTCAGTGAATTAGTGAGGTGTATCAAAGCATCTACATGAGTGGTGAACATCCAACTGCCATGTCCAAGAGAGAAATCTACAATGAACCTTATGACTGTTCTAAATAAATTCAAAACATGTATTGGCAGCTTAGGTTTTAATGACAGAAAAGGAAACACAAACATAAACCTGTGATCTCATAATTATACATGGTTACAGCAAGATAAATCTGGAAGCAATCTATGCATTTTATCGTTCAATTTAAAACTCAAAGATAAATCCCATTATTTAAATCGAAGATATAATCACAACATTTGTATTTTGATGAAGCAAATGATAGATGGTATTTATAATATAAACCTCCTACACATCACAGATCATTTAATCTAAAGATATCAAACCTACACATGTAACAGTATTAAAAAAAACATAAATAACAACATTATAAACAAAAGGCTAAAGCCAAAATGCATATATGTCATTCTATTAAGTTTTTGGAATCACTTGTCCATTCTGTAGTCCTGAAAGGAATTTTTTGGATAATAGACTTTAAAGATTGGAAAAATTAATACATAAATGATAATAATTAATCACGTATTGATAAAAAAGACTAAATATATTTAAATCAATGCATAATCAATTATTCAAAGAATATGAAGATATTATAATGAAAATAAAACCATTTTACTCACAGGACAAAAGCCATTAAGCAATTTGGAATTTCATATTCTTCTTTAAAAATACTCGTCCATTCTCTCAAAGATTCCATCCATCCATTACTCCATTTGAAAATAAATAAAAAGTTTACAAAAGAAATAATATACAAAAGAGAAAGGATTAAAATCCTCCTCTCCAATTCTTTGATCCCTTTGGCTTTGATCTTTCTCATATATTTATAAAATGAATGAACAGTCTGGGCGTCACTATTAATTTCCGCCCCCTGAACTTTGCCTCTAAAAGAGACCCCAATATCTCTCAAATTGTGTATTGTTTTGGGAAAATCTCTACGCTAAAGGTAAATGGGTCCATTTTTCTAATTCCTCACGGTTTGGCTGCAATCAATTCTGCAAAATCATCTGTCTGATCTTGACGCCTTTCCAAATTTTATCTGTTGTTGCTCATAAAATTATTTGTAGCAATCCAAAATTATTTTTGGATCAATCATCTTGAA
>ML813557.1:102757-119179 GCA_009831015.1 Picea engelmannii | reverse complement strand
CAAACGACACAATTGTTCTTTCAAAATGTTTGGGTGCATTTTGGATTGCCTAAGTCCATTATTTCTGATCGGGATTCTCGATTTGTTGGAAGTTTTTGGTCGATTTTATGGGCACTCATGGACACCAAACTTAAAAAGAGCACAACTTTTCATCCGCAAACAAATGGTCAGACAGAGGTGGTAAATCGAACAGTTTCGTTCTTATTGTAGCAAGCATCCTAAACTTTGGGATGAGCATTTACACTACATTCAACATGCGTACAATCGAGCTAAGCACTCTTCAACTCAAACGTCGCCGTTTGAAGCATGTTTTAGATATTTGCCCAAGTCTCCTTTAGATTTTATCTTTGGGAAAGATATTGTTGTCGATGGTCAATATGACATTGATAAGGCAGAAAATTTTATTGAACAAATTCAGTCGATACATCAAGTGGTGCAGGAGAAATTGGAAAAGAGTCAGGCCAAGTACAAGACGAGACATGACAAGCATCGTGTTGATCACAGTTTCCAAGTTGGAGATGAAGTTTGGCTTTACATCAGCAAGGAGAGGCTTAAAGGAGAAGGTAAAAAGTTGAAACCGATTCGATATGGTCCTTTCAAGATTATCGACAAGATTGGTAACAATGTTTTTCATTTAGATTTGCCTCCTTATATGCAGATGTGTGCAGTTGTTAATGTTGAGAATTTGAAATTGTATAAGCCTCCGTTGATTGATGATCAAGGAGAGCATGTTCACATTCCTTCTATAGATGATTTTTCCCCAGAGTATCTTACAGAACTGCATGAAGACACCATCCTTGACAGGAGAATGCGAACTTCCAAACGAGGAAATGTGGAGTATCTTCGAGTTGGTCTTAAAGGGACGAATCCAAGTAAGGCCAAGTGGATTGAGGTTGGAAGGGTGAGGGAACTATACCCTCATCTTCACATAGACTGAAAACAGTCTTTTGGAGGTCTAAAAGCTTCCCAATGGGGAGGTGTGATCAGGGGATCAAATTTTGCTCAAAAATTCAAAGTGCTTGGAATCGCTTCAAATCGGACAAGAGCGTAGGCCTCATCTTTGCGAACCCAACGCAACTCATTTCGTCTCAAACGGACGTCAGGAGCGAGATATATCACAATCTGTTCAGAATGTCAAACAAGCAAAAAAAAAAGGACGCTGATTGTACAGTCCGTACAGGCTGACATGGAAGGGATGTACGACCGTACGCTGACATGGCAGAGGTGACATGGTAATCATTTATTGGCTGGAAATTAGTCAAATTGGGAGGCGACACATGGCATTGTTTGGTCAAATGATTAGCTGCCACGTGGCCCAATCATGGGCTGCCACGTGGCACCCCGGTATTAGCTATTGGTTGTTTGTCAAAATATATTGGAGTCTGTGGGGTTCGACCCCCAGACCTCCCCACCGCATAGGGTATTCACAAAGACCGTCCGACCATCGGACCACCGGTTATGACTTGATATGTATACGAGTTCATATATATTTGAATTTAAATTATGTGACAGTTGGCGGGGGGTCGGGTCGGGGCTTAGCCACGGTCCACGGTCGTTTGTTTTGTATATGACCATGCCATACACCATATCACCCAACGGTTGGCACGCGGGGGGTTTTAAAACATAGCTCATGGTTTTGTTTATACATATGACCATGACCGGAGCGCGGGGAAGTTAAACGGTTTTAAAACGGTTAGCCCTTTTGCCATAACGCGAGGATGTATGGAAGACTCATGTGCCCAGGCGCTAGGCGGTTAGGGGCTGGCGCACCCATAATCGTCCTATAGTTCACACCATTGGCACGGTTGCACCCGGTGCTGGGTTTTCACGCTTTAAATTGCGTGTGTGTCAGGTTCATAGAACAAGGGTGCGTTTTGTAGATGCAGAGACAACACGCTTGAAGGGGGGACTTCCAGGAGGCCTAACTTCTTCATTTTTCGACCGATTGAGGTGCCAAAAAAGCCCAGCTAGGTGTTTTTGGACGCTCTGAAGCCATTGGAGCAGTCAGTTGGTCAGTCTAAGCATTGTAAGGAATGTTTTTTAGCACTTTGAGCAATTAATAATAATGATCCATTGGAAGCTGGACCAGGAGATGTAGCCCAAGAGAGGGGTGAACTCCTTTATCAATTGTTGTGTTTATGTGCTTATGTTCATTGATTATGCTGCTGTCTATTTGTATCTTGCATGAGTAATCCTTTAATTAATGTGTTGCAAAGTTGATCCATTTGATTTTAACACATAACATTTACTTGCAATAATTTCAAGATTTCAAGTCTTCTTCATTTTTAGATCATTATGTATTGTGATTCCTCAACAAAGCTCCTAACTCTAGTGACATTAGTAGGAAATTTCCATTTTATAATGGGCTCCATATTGGTGGGATCTATCTTGAGCTCCCCTCCACCAATCACCTACTCCAAGCACACTAATCTTTTCTAAGAAAGCTCACATTTCTTAAGGTTATCCAACAACTAGTGTTGTTTTAGAGTCTCTAACACCAGCATGAGATGTGAGATGACTCCCCAATGAGGTACTTGGTTGAATCACTCATTGCTCCAATAGATGTTGCAATTGCTTCTTCATTTCATTCGCTTCCATAATATAATGTCTATACAACCCAATATTTGGTAATGGGGAGTCATGCAACAACTGTATCTCATGCTCCATCTCCCTCTTAGGTGGTAGACCTTTAGGCTCCTAGAACACTCCTTTGTATGCTTGTAATAAATACTCCAGGTATTTTTTATTCTTTTTAGTACACCCCTCCAGGGATGCCTTTACTCTTATTGATTCATCACCTAGATAATTCTCTCATAAGGAAAGAAAAACATGCTTCTTACTTGAACTAATCAACTTATTGGCTTGGTTGGAACTTACTAGTGAGGTCTTCGATTTTCCTTGATGTGCATTGATGATGAAATACTTCCCATCCTTGATCGGGTGGTAATGGTTTTCTCTCCTCATTAATATTTCCCCTCATATACATGTAGGGGATTCCAAACACTACTCCACACATGTCAAGGGGTACTACATCTAACTCCAATTCATCAATAAAATCTATACTTACAACAAATTTGATCTTACATTGTTTTGTGACCCTAATTTCTACATCCTTGTTCACCCACCCCAATGGGTATGGACTTGGATAATTATGAACCTCCAACCCAATATTGTTGAAAATATTGGATACTATGAGATTGGCCTGTGAACCATAATCAAATAGAGCATCTAGCTTGGTCTTCTTGAGCTAGATCTTGATACGGAAGAGTTTTTTCATCTCCTTCTCTTCCTTGTGATGAAGGATACTTAGATTCATCTCCTTATACATTGAATTGCAAGAAATATTCTCATCCACATTTAAGTTTCCTCTACCTAATTTCTTGAATACATGGCTAGAAGATTCATCTTCTTGTCAACCTTCTTATGATTCTTAGGGTTCATGTTTGGATGTAGTTTCCAACACTTTTCTTTTTTGTGACCATTGATATTGAAATGGATACATTGGTTACTTGAATCCTTGCATTGATGTGCAGTTGTTTTCATCTTCTTTTATTTACATTTCCAATTCATCTTTCCCCTTCCACTTCTTCTTTCTTTCCTTGGAAGAATCTTGGTGCTATTTTTATTTAGAACCACTTGGTTGTCCTTTTTTGTGGCCTATATTTTCCAAATTTTTTTCTTGCAAATGGGCCTCATAAATTTTCTTGGGCTTGAATAACATCACTTGCTTTCACAAATGACTATGTAGGCCCCCCAAATACTTGAGGAGTACATATGGGTTCTCGAGAGAGATATTAGGCATGATAACCATTTTCTTGAATTCGGTGGTGTACTCTTGCACACTCTGTCCCATCCTTTGTGTGAAGTAATGCCAATGGATCCATTGGTCCTCTACATACCTAATAGGATAGAACCGAGAATTAACGAGTGTTTTTAAATTCTCCCACTTAGTTATTGGAGAATCACCCTCTAGCCTAAGTGTTTTCATGTGAATTTCCTACCAAGCTAATGCATAGCCCTCTAATTTTAGTCTAGCAAGTGAAATCTCTTTTTCTTATTATATATGGTAGACACTTAAATATAATTCTAATTGTTGCAACCAATGATTCAACTTTACTACATCAATATCACCGTGGTATGGCTTGATATTCACTTTAAATTCCATTTTAAATAAAGACTATAAAGGGGTAATGGCATTGGAACTTAGTTGATCTTTCTTAGGCTCTTTCCCTTAATCTTTTTATGGGTCTTCATTATCTCCTTCTTTACCCTCTTATCTAATCCTTTAGTTAGATCCTCCAACCTCCTCGAAAAGTTCGAGCTTGTTCTCTAGAGTTTCCATGGGTCATATTGCGAGAGGTGTCAACAAATTTCTCTTCCAACCTCATAAATCTCTCTTTTGTTAGATCTTGAGGGTTATTATGAACGAACTCATCTACCATGTATAGGGTTCTATAACTTTTTTCTTAAGCCCATTCTTGGATCCTGCAACTTCCCAAAAATACTCCAAAGAAATATGCTCTGATACCAATATGTCTTGTAAATTACCATGGATATTACACTGGAATAGTTTTTCACAATAGACCTTATACTATTATGAAATCTTAGAATATGCAATTGATTTCCTTAGATCCCAAATTAGTTACTACTATTGTATTGATCAAATTTATGAAAATAATTGAATACAAAAATGAAATAAATGAACAAAAGAATGCACCATCCACACAAAAATGAATACAATATATATCCTGGGAAAGCCAATATGAGAGAAAACCTGGCTAGAAGGTGGGGCCTATGTGTTTCTCTCTTTTCTTCAGTTTTGGAAATGCATATACAAATAAAGAGGCACTCACTATGGATTTTCCTTTGACACTGTTGTTATTGGACAAATCGGTAAGTGTGGACACAAACTGATCTCCCTAACTTCCACAGGAAGCTATAACAAAACAAGACATAATACAAACTTCACTTTAGACTTCATTGTCATATAAACTAGTTCAGAGAGGAATGAGAGACATACCTTTTAAATGGCGCTTGATCTTCGCTAGTGTCATCCTTGTCGCTCCATCTTTGGATTTGTGGGATGGTGAAACTGTTTAAGAAGAACAAACCAACAAAGAGAGAGAGAACAAAGATATATATATTCCAATGAATTCTATGTATAAGATAAAGGAGTTATACAATAAAAGCCAAGACATATTTATAGGGAATAAATGTATTGTTGTATTATATTAAAATGGAAAGTGGAGAATACAACCCATGCCTTGATGTTGCAATATCCCTTTCAATGGCTCTTTGCTCCAACACACACACCTTTTATCCAATGCCTTGATGAAGAAGATCTACAATATGACTTAGAGAGCTAAAGCAAAGCTATCTCAAGTATAATCTATATCAGAACTCTTCATGCATATGAAAACCTTAGCCTTTTCAACCTTATCATTTTTCATGAGAGATCCATTGCTTATATAGGGTGAAAGAGAGATGGATGAGGAGATTAGGATGATCCCACTAAATCAGAGAAGTGAGTAAGATCCAAACCGATCAGAGGCCACCTCATCTTCTAGAAGATTCCCTTCTAGATCATTCATGATTTTTGACTTTTCCTTTGCTTAAGCATCGTCGCACCCTATGCATAGGAAACCTGCGATGACGTCGTAGTCCATATTTGGTGCAGAGTGTGACGATCAAGCATTGTCGCACCCCAAGCATAGAGCAGGGTCCAACAATATTCCTTGTCATAGTTTTTGAAGGAGAAAAAGAAAACTACTTTTCTCTTGGAGAAAGTCTCTTTTAATATTTTTCGGGAACATGGAAGTGAGTTAAACACATGTCGTTAGTTGATCATTGGGGTGACCAAAATAATGTGTAACAAAATTCCCCCCAAAGTGTGAAGTTGGAACCTATGACAACTAAAATACTTTGTAGAATGTGTGTTGAAAACAAGGAGCACAACGATCAGGAACATGCAAACAATCAAGCATCTGCATAATAATATACCATCTTATGAGGTAGGAATTCCCATACTCAGACTAAAAGTGACTCTAATCATAAGTGTCAAGTGATTCATGGCCACTAAACATACATTGTGGATCCATGTCATCATGATTCAACATAGGCATGAGGAATACACTGTGGATCTATGCTCTAAAAGAATTCAAATTCAGACATAGCCACGAGACATACACAATGGATTTATGTGTCAGTACAAACTTATGAATACTCCATCGCAACCTCGACTGATATGATGAGATCCAGGGTCTTTAATTATATTGCTTCTAAGTATGAATATAGCCATGTGATTACAGGTGTCGAAGTCGAACATGGTAGAAACCACTTGAATACCGGTCATTAATGAAAATTGTTAACAAGTGCGAGGTAAATCACCATTGATATCAATGACTCCCAAGGTACTCTAGTACAATCCAATGAGTGTGAATGAATGAGTTGAAGTCGAACACTCAATGGAATCTTCCAATCAGGGGCCAATGATGTGAACCCACTGTTGAAAGTGAGGAAACCTGCCATTGAGGCATGCAGGTTTCAAGGTACCAATGTGATTTCTAAGTCTTGTTCTCAGATAATGAGTTGAAGTCGATAGGAAAAGACTTGTCATAGGCGTGCATTGATGTATCCCCCATCAATGACACAAAATATGTAACATATTTGAAGTAGTTTAGAGTATGAAGTGATTCAGAACTGACTCAGGGGAGGCCGACATGGTAGAAATTTTATAATTGCATATGGCCAACTCGATAGAAGGCTTTTTTAGGTTGGAATTCTCTTGAACATATGAATGACACGACAATTGTCTTGGCAGCATTGACTCAAAGGAGGAACCAAAATATGAACTTGTGGATGGTCAAATGAGAGACAAATGGATTTCCCAACCCGGATACAGTGATGAAGGGGGGTGTCATGTTCAAGAACGACTTTAATACCACTAACACAAATACAATGAAACATTTCTTCCAAATTTTCCCCCACCATTTCTAGCAAGTACCTCTTTATTTTTACGCAATCTTGAGGAGGATAACATATGCTTGTGATGTAAGCTCATCCTTCGAACGAGTCCCTCATAGTATTTTTAGCGAACCCTAAGAAGGACTGATTCAATCCCATATGGGTCTTTTGATGCTTGTTTAACGAGCCCAAAGAAAGAAAACTTGGGGTTTTTTTTCATGTTTAGAGAGTCTGAAAAACACTTAAAGAGAACTCCATAAAGTCCTTTTTCATAAGTTAGTTTGATGAGACTGAAAAAGAGATAACCTACCACTCATCAAATGTTTTCTTCAAATACGTTTACGAGCGTGAAAAGAACAAGGTCACTTAGTTATATTTTCATGTTTAGGGAGCTTGAAAAGAGCTTAAAGGATACTCCATAGCTTTTGTTTTTCGTATTACCAATGTGAGTTTAAAAAAATGACAAAATATTACTCGATTGCATTCTCATGGTTTCAAGAGCATGAGAAAGAATTAAGACTGTGCTCGGAGTTTTTCCTAAAAACCCTAAAAGCATTTGTACATAAGAAAAACACACAAAAGCAATCAAAAAATGGTGGACCCCTGTCAAACGTATCACCCTTAGACCTTTTAATCTACAATAGGAAACACTTCGTAAAGTTAGTTAGACTTTAGGGCATGGGTAAAATATAAAAAATAATTTAATTTTGTAATAAAATATAGTAAAAAACAATAAAATAGGCCAAAACAACCCTTTTACCATTTCATTTGCAAATTTACCTAGATAGTGCCCCAAAACCCTCTTTTCTCCCAAATTTCAACTATCGATTCTGGAGCGCCTGGTGGATCATTTTGTGAAATGTCTCCGTAAAAAAGGTAATCTTTTGCTTATTTATATTTTTATGGTTTCAAATTTTGTTTTTATTGTTTTTTTGTT
This sequence comes from Picea engelmannii, assembly GCA_009831015.1. Lineage (NCBI taxonomy): Eukaryota > Viridiplantae > Streptophyta > Pinopsida > Pinales > Pinaceae > Picea > Picea engelmannii. The sequence goes on along the minus strand of ML813557.1, from coordinate 111,279 downwards.
GAGTTTGGGTCGATTTTTTGGGGGTACCTACGCTTTCATATTGTCGCATGCCCACAGTATCGTGAATTGTGACGATCTGTAATCGACATAGGTGGCTCAAAGACAGGGTGCAATGACGTCACTCTGCATGAAATTATAGCTCTGTGACGACCGCAAATCAACTTTTGAAAAGATAAAATTAATTAGAAAAACTTCCAAGAATAGATTTTTTATGATTCTAATCTTCTTTTTATGTTCCTTGGCAAGATTTCCTTGGTCAAAATGCTCAATTGGCATGAATGAGAGCATGAGGAAGAAGAATATTTTTTCGAGAATGACCCGGGCATAGTTATGGCGCTCAGGCAATGTGGATTACTCAAGTTTTTCAAAACTCAGGGCATGAGAGCCCAACTGAGGTTGTTAGATTATTTAGTTCACATGTGGTATGTGAACGGACAAGCCTTTCGTGTGGGTGTGCATACACTCACATTGGATATAGAGGATATCTACTTTCTGACAAGGTTGTCTCATCGCATTTCTCGGGTATCACTCAAAAGAAACAGGGGTGGGGGAGAACCTATGGATTACTATGTTGCTCACCATTGCATGCCAGGTACAAAAAAACATAGTGGCAAGGTGGCCATCATAGATGTTCAGGATTTACCATTACAGATCATCCTTTATACCATTACCCGGATGGCAATGAGTGCATATCCCCACATGGATTTGCAAAGCCATAGTACACAATAGAGTGCATGGAACCCAGGGTATTCAACTGGTGTGAAGGTGTCCTGAACAGCATGAAAAGAAACTAACAAAGTGTTGAAACGGTCGGTTGAAACAGTTTGGTTATGGGTCCCTTTTGGTATCCTTCTTCTTGGAGAGGGTTCCTATCCTATGTCTACAGGTGGAGTGGGGCATACCCTCTCCACAAGATCCATGGATGAAGAGGTGGGTGGACCTAATGGCTCGTCATGATGGCGTTCCTATCATCAAGTATGACGGTGTTTTCTTCCAATGGCTGATGAATCAACTAATCATGGTGGAGGACTATGCGTATGCTGGGACGAATTTCTGTGGGGATCCTGAATTAGATCTTCCTAAGGGATCTCAGTGGGGAGACATGGGTAAGAAGGAAAATTTTCATTATATGATGTTTTTGATATTTTAATTATATAAAATGTTTTTTGTGTCATCTATCCAAGACTAATCAAGTGCTCTCACAAACACAGATGTGGGGCCTTATCGTCCTTTAGGATCATCTCCCATTCAGAGGTGAGGAGGGAGAGGTGTTGTAGCAGGAGTGGTATTCGCAGATCTCAAGGCGATTGAGCATAACCTAGAGGGATTAACCATGAATATCCATGATGCCTCGGTGGACAAACTTCCTAGGCACTATCAATGCCATACAATTGACGTATCTGCATCTATTGGTCGATTGATCCGTAGAGTAGCATGAGTAGTTGTTTGTTACAACGAGCAACATCCTTGATTCATTTTGTACATGAAGCCATAAGCTTCACTTTTTGATATTTTGGACCTTGGGAAAAACACTTTTTGTAACTTTTATCATTATTATTATAAAGTTTCTACTGGCTTACTTGTCTTTTTCAAATGTGTGTTTGGATTTATAAATGTCTCAAATGTCTATCTAGCACATAATTATCCAATGTATCTTTCAATGTGTTTAGACATCTAGGAGTATGTTGATATTCTATATAATCGAAATGTCTTTCCAAGAGGTGAATTCTTAAGTATACCCTTAACAAAGTAGGACTTTGGATGGAATAAATGTTACTTAACTGCAATACTACTAACTATGAATCGAGTTGTACAATATGAAGATGGATTCCAAATGAAATGGTGTCAGTTAATAATTCGATAACTGCACTGTATTCCGTGATATTATTAGTTGCACGACCAAGGAAAACATCGTGTAGACTGATCAACTCATCCGTAGGTGCATAGATTGTCCACGCAACAGATGCTAGGTTTTGAGTACTAAGACTAGAACCATCAGCAAATCCGATATAGAGTAGCGAATACATCGACATCTGGAAACCAAGCACAATGCAAGGTAAGCAACTAAAAGGAAGAACAAAAATGAAAAAGAACACTAGAGTATAGTACACTAAAAATACACAACCCTCATGCAAAAATAGTTAAGCATAGTACTTCTTCAAGTAAATCCCATTCATGGGTTCACTCAAAGGAATTCCATCATAATCTACCAACTCATAAGCCCCTTTCTCTAAAACGTGTTTAACAATATAAGGGCCACACCACATAGGCTCGAATTTACCGGTCCCTAATAAGTCATGATCATGTTCGTAAAGAAGAACTAAATCACCCTCAGAAAAAAAAACGTGGTTTGACATGCTTGTCATATTGAGGTTCGACACGCTTCTTCTGAGTTTCAATGACTAAGGAATCATCACGACGAGTCTCGTCTAATTACATCAAATACAATAGACGTTCCCCTTCAGCTGAGGTGTTAGGGAGAAGTTCGACAGCTAGTTTCAAAGATGAGATTTCACATTCAATCGACATAATAGCTTCAATACCATATACTAACTGGAAAGGTGTGAACCTTATGGAATATTTAATAGGTGTCTGATAGGCCCATAATGCAGACAAGAGCATTGCGTACCATCTTGAATTGTGAATTTCTATCATCCGTCGAAGCATAGTAGTAAGAAATTTTTTAATTTCTTCAACCTGGCCATTGGCCCGTGGATAGTAAGGTGTTGAGTTTTCATGTCGAAGACCCAACTTCTCGGTAAGTTCAGAGAGCTTGAAATTGTGAAAATGACTACCATGGTCAGTGATGATGGCTTGAGGGACACCAAATATAGTAACGATATGATTGAATATGAAAAACGCTACATTTTTCCCGGTATTATCAAATGTAGGCATCACCTCAACCCATTTAGTGAAATAATCCACGGTTACGATGATGTATTCATGCCCCCCAACGGAGTGAGAATTACATTTCATGAAGTCAATGCCCCATTTAGCGAATGGACCAACATAAACTACAAATTAAAGAGGAGAAAGATGAGATCATATCTTAGTGTTATATGTTTGACAAGCATGGCATTTATGGACGGTAGTAATGCAATCCTTAAAAAATGAAGGCCAGAAATAACCAGCTCATAAGATCTTTTGGGCAGTGGCATACCCAGACATATGACCACCTCATGCTCCAGAATGACAGTCATTCAAAGCTTTCTCAACTTAATCATAGGTTAGGAATCATCGAAAAATTGAATTAATACCACGATAGTAAAGGGTATCACCAAGGATAATTTCTTGATTGGCTTGATACCGAGTATGATGATGATCCACACTAGAAAGATCAGGCCAAAATTTTTGGATTTGGAGATAAAAGATAATGTCTCCATACCATATATCATCATAATTGATTAGAAAGAGAGACTCATCAGGCAAGGAATCATCTTCCATATTTTCTGTCTCAGTAGAGGGAAGGTCACATATCAATTTAGCAAAAAACAAAGATTTCTTTGATTTGGAACGCTCAAATTTCAAATCAAACTCCTGGAGAATAACTATCCATTTGGAGTATTTCCCCCCCAACAATTGTCGAGTAAGGATGTGTTGCATAGGGTTGCAATTGGAAATGACGGTGGTTCTGCATAATAAGATATAATGAAGGAAACGTTGAACAAATTGAACAACTGCCAAGGCCAGTTTCTCCACATGCAAATATTTGGTTTCAGTGATCGTGAGACTCCGAATCAAATACTAGATGACATGTTCATCGTGCAAATCATCCACTTGGATTAGAACCATAGTGATGGTAGAGTCTGAAGTAGCTAAGTACAAGAAATAATCTCAACTATAATCGTCTGGAAATAAGAGTGGTGTATGGGTTAAGGAAATTTTCAAAGCTTCACATGTTTTATTGGCAGTGTCATCCCATACAAAATTGTGACCCTTTTTAAGCAGTCGAGTAAAAACTTTTGTTAATTCAACATAGTTGGGGATGAATCGACGTAAACAAATTTCCTTCCCTTGCAAACTTTAGAGTTGGCTCAATGTATAAGGAGGAGGAAGATTGAGAATAGTTTCAACCTTCAGAGGTTCAACCCTCATCCCATGTGTAGAAACGATAAAACCAAGAAGTCATCCAGAATCCACACAAAAAACACATTTATGTGGATTCAATTGTATGTGATAATAGCGACAACGTAGGAAAATGGCTCATAAATGTGTTGGGTGATCTTGACGATGCAGGGAATGTGTCGGTAAATCATCTAGGAAGGTTGTACAATGTGCTTAATATCATGAAAAGAATAAGACATAGCGCGTTGAAACGTCCCACCAGCATTCTTGAGACCAAAAGGTAGTTTCTGGTATGTTAACACTCTGTAAATTTGCTCGGCTGATAAAACAAACGACATAGGTAACCTACAAACCAACTTTGGATTTGGCTACTATCTTGCTCATCTCAGAGAGGGCTCTCTCCCGTCACTTGGTATTTCTTTGTCAATCAATGGCTAGGGTTTGTTGTTTTGGGTTTTTTTTATAATTTTGCTGGCAAGTAAGGGGAGGGACACTTAGGGCTATGGAGTCAAACGTCTGAAATGAAGGAAGCACTGACTGTTATGTAGAACTCTCCAGAGGATAAAGGCTAAATGAGGAGATAAATATGGGTTATAAATTTTAAATTTGCAGAGTGTAGGAAGAAAATAAAACATATAACTGCATCAATTCATTAGATAAATGAATTCTAGATTAGTTAGGAAGAACTTAACACAGTTTAAATTGCTTCAGCCGAGAGCATCACAAGATGAATTATGGACCTTTGACTATCCAATTTAAACAGAAGACAGTGAAATTGAAAGCAGAAATACAGGAGATACATACAAAGAGAGGAGACAAAACTCAGATCACCACCATTAAAATCATTTCATGGAAAATTCAAGACTTCTGCAGGTGTATTCAATTCATATTTAGAAAATTACATTCAATTTATGAATAGCTAAAATTGTTCCCTTTCACTTATTCCAACCCCGATATATTTGGAACTCCTAATATTTATAGAAGTTGAGTTCCTTCGGTTTGAAACCGATTACAATGATTGAAATGAAATGTTTCAGTTTCTAAAAATGATTACAATGATTACAAATGACAGTTTTGGTTTTGAAATTGATTACAATGATTGAAATGAAACATTTCAGTTTCTGAAACTGATTATAATGATCAACAAGAAACGTTTCTTAATCCATATTTTGGCTTTCACTGGCATTTGAGTCCCTCTCTTTGTGTGATTCGTTGTCTTTCATTGACCTCTGGGCATCATTTGCTAGGCCCTGGAAAACTTCATTTGGCCTTACCCAGAAATATTATTGCCTTCCATTGCAAGTTAGGAAATGCTCTTTATATGATTCTTTGCCTAGAAACGAGCGTAATTGGTGTGTCAAGTTAGTGCACTTTTGATTTTTCTATTTTTCGAGGGTGTGAAAAGGTGGTTTGAGGAAACATGATTTTTGCCCCAAAATGAACTTGGTGGTGCCACATAGCCCCGAACGAAAACCACAGTTTAGATTTCAACCTGCTTTCTGAAATTAACCTCCACGCAGTTTCTCTCCGCGAAATCATCCTCGACTGTTGATCTGGAGAGTTCACTATCCGCGGTGTATCAGGTCCCATCAACTTAGCACCCCATCAGATTTAGCCTCTCCCTTCCATATTTATCCTTTTCTCTATTTTGTGAGGCTTCCAAACTAGTTTTAGCGTTCTCCTAGATCCTGAAATTTTGATTTCACACAATAAAAATCAACATGTGATAACATTGGCTCCAACGGGGATGCTATCCTCCGAGTGAGGTAGCAAATAACTCATAGACCTGGTTCCTGATCCATTGGGATTCTCCCAAAACATGTGTGTACCCTGCTCTGACCTAAAAACTGAACGCTAAATACACCATTAATCTCTGAATGTACACACTACTGAAAACCCAAACTGAAAACTGCTTGAACAACAAGCTTATTTGCACACTCCTATCTACTCTAAAACTGTTGAAATCAGCTGCCAATCAAATGAAATCATAATTTTAATGCAACCGTGCAAGCATTTTATCCATTGTTTGCTTTCTTTGCACATGCTTTCTCCAAATCTTGTTTACTGATAATTCATTTAAAAATTTATCTATAAATTCAAATCTCAAAAAATTAAAAACATTGAGACTGTTTACTACCTCCAACAAAACTACAAATGGATCCTCTAAAACATGCATAAAACAACAATTATGTTTCACCCCTTCCATTGCATCCTTGTTTTCATGTAATTCAATTTGTTGATTGCCAAAAAGAGGTTGAAAAATCTGTTGAGACTGCTAGAAATAACAATCTTCTGAATCATAAGACAGTGTTGGATGAAATGAAACCCCTGGTGGAAATCAATCCATATCTAACACTGACGTTGATTGACCATCATCTTTATTTCCAAGATGGTAGTTGATCACAGACTACAAATCTGAACTGAAATAACCTTCCATGTAATCAACAACACGGACATTAAATGTTTGAGAAGGTTGTTGGTCTTCCTCACTAATAAAAATTTGCTCATGTAAAACAATGTCACTGTGAATGCAGTCAGACTTCCTTTCTCCCTTTGTTATCTCATGATTTACTTTCAACAAATCAAAGGAAGAAAAACATAATGGAAGATAATTTTCATTGGCAAGTCCACTGCCTTCTTCATATTCAACCTCATTTCTGGAGGATTTATGATTTGAAACATTATAAACATTTTTCTTTAGTAATTTAAAAGAAGAAAAACACAATGGAAAATTTATTACACCTTATTCACAACTTTCTTCATTTTCTTCATTACTATCATATGGACATTTTTTTATTTCTTTGGATTGTTGAACATAGTCATTTTCAGATTTGGAAAGTTCTACTACTTGTTCTGAAAATTCAACCTCATAGTCATAATTGTACTTATCATACCTGGGTTTGCCAAAAATCTTTGTAATGTCATCAAACAGGAAAATTGAGGCAGTGGCTTGTTCTTTTGCAGGTTGATATGCAAATTCACATTTATGGATGTCTACAAGTGCATACATAAAACAGTTAGTTTCTTTCTCATGATGACATGGATCAAGATTCAAACCAATATCAAAACAATTAAGGACATCAACTTGTTCTTCAAGTTTCTCATCATTCTTTGCAAACACATCCCCATGACATCCTTCAAGAAAACTTATGACATGATATGTTAAGCCCTAATATTGGCTCATTACCCCTTAATTGGGGCATATTAGATTAGTAAGGTTATTTTATTTATGACGGATTTAGGCCATTAGTTGTAATTATACCTCCTAGTCTCCTAGTCTCATTTTGAATCATCTTGTACTTGAACATTTAAGTGGGGTAAAAGGAGGTTGCCCCCTCGAAGAGGCTTATTATTTGAAATTCTCTCTTTTTCAAGGTGTTGAGTACTTTTTCTAAGGATTTTCTATGCTATATTGATATTTGGTTCTTAACATATGGTATCAGAGCTCAAGGTCTTGGGGTTTCGTTGCTACATTTGAGACGCCTTGGCATTTTCGCTATAACTTGTTTTCTACAATGTTTCAGAAGGAATGTCTAGGATGATATTTAGTAGATGGATCAAGGTACGTTGGGTTCAAAATTCAGCTCCTAAGGCCTTATACTTTCAGAGATACAGCCTGTACAAGATAGGGTACTGGAATCATCCTGAACCGAGTCATTGCGGAATTTTCACTATAAAAAAATTTCTGTAACGTTTCAGACCCTGAGCTCCGGAGGATATTTACAGAAATTAGTAAGGCATCTTTCGTAAAAATTTCAGATTTTGGGTCATCTTAAATTTGTAGATACACCCTATGTAAGATAGGGTATCTGACTAGTTCTATTGACTAGTCTCAAGAAAGTGTTCTAGGAAAAACAATCATAACTTCTTCCTAGAGTATACAAATTGTGTGGGACTGGTTGCATTGGATCGTGGATAGTCTATAGTATTTTGGGTGTGAGTTTTAGAATTTTATATCAATTAGTTTGTGTGGGGCACACTATACAAGTGAGATCTCCTCGAAAGGCCAAAAATCAGCAAGTTGTGGGGAAGTTACCGTAAATTCCACTTGGCACATCCAATTTTGATCAGACATGTGGCATTGCAGAGAAGAAATATTAGAGAAATACATAAGAGAAAGTTTCATACCCAGAAGGGCCAAAACTTGGGAGATATAATAGAAGAAATATTGTCTAGCAGAACCACCTCAAAATCAAGGTTCAAAAGTGATACTTGGCCAACATGCCACCCAAAAAGGGAACTTCTACACAAAATAATCCTCCAGAAAATCCTAGTTGGACTCTTGATGAAGGTGAATAAATGCGTAGGGACATGAATGAACTACAAAATAAGATGGATTCAATGGAAGCTAAAATGGATTCAATGGAAGCTAAGTTGGATACTAAGATGGATTCAATGGAAGCTAAGTTGGATACTAAGATAGATGGTTTAAAAGGGGAGATCATGGAAGTATTGAA
>ML813557.1:57962-97992 GCA_009831015.1 Picea engelmannii | reverse complement strand
AAATTGTGAAGGATGTGAGGTAATTTTAAAGGTATGTATCCATACTGAATCTTGGAGGGTGTTGGATCAAGTACATGAGGTGAGACATCAACCTTGATTTCATGAGGCTCATCAACTTGGATATGGTCAACACATGGCTCAGATGGAAGATTTTGATCAAAATCAGTGATACAATAAGGAAATATATGTACAAATTTAAGAGGAGGATATACAAGTGCAAGATTCTCATGATCATCATTTGAATGCAGTAGGTAAAGAAAAATTTCTTTAGCATGTTCAGGAAATGATAGAAGGTAATTAATAGAAAAAACTGTTATGTCTTGGAAAAAAATCAACTTTAGGTACTTGTTTTCTCCCATGATGTCCTTTCATACCTCTGTCAATAGATCTCATCCTCCAGTGGAGTCTTAGAATCGCATTTGAAGCTTGATTGGAGTCACCAGGTGGAAATGTACAACCTTCTTGTGTCTGACCTATGTCCACCATCAAAAATCAAGTCTAAACCTCGTCGTTTCTCCCAAGTAAAATGCAACTTTCGTCCCCGACAATGATGCTAGAATGTTAGCACTTTGTAAATTTGTTTGGCTGATAAAACAAATGATAGAGGTAACCTACAAAGAGACTTTAGATTTGGGTACTAGCCTGCTCAGCTCAGAGAGGGCTCTCTCATGTCACTTGGTATTTCTTTTTCAATCAATGGCTAGGGTTTGTTGTTTTGGGGGATTTTTTTATAATTTTGTTGGAAAGTAAGGGGAGGGAAAATTAGGGCTATGGAATCAAACTTCTGAAACAAAAGGAAGCACTGACTGGTCTATAAAACTCTCCAGAGAATAAAGGCTAAATGAGGCGATAAATCTGGGTTACAAATTGTAAATTTGTAGAGTGTAGGAAGAAAATAAAACATATAACTGCATCAGAGCATTAGATAAATGAATTTTGAATTAGTTAGGAAGAACTTAACACAGTTTAAATTGCTTCAGCTGAGAGAATCACAAGATGAATTATGGACCTTTGACTATGCAATTTAAATAGAAGATAGTGAAATTGAAATCAAAAATACAGGAGATGCATACAAAGAGAGGAGACAAAACTCATATCACCACCATTAGAATATTTTCATGGAAACTTCAAGAATTATCCAAGTGTATTCAATTCAACTTCAAAAAATTAAATTCATGTTCCAAATAGCTAAAATCGTGCCCTTGCACTTCTGCCAACCCCGATATATTTGGAACTCCTAATATTTATACAAGATGAGTTCCTTCGGTTTGAAACCGATTACAATGATTACAAATGACAATTTCAGTTTTGAAACCGATTACAATTATTGAAATGAAACATTTCAGTTTCTGAAACTGATTATAATGATTAGCAAGAAACGTTTCTTAATCCAGATTCTGGATTTCTCTGGAGTTTCAATCCCTCTCTTCATGTGATTTGTTGTCTTTCATTGACCTCTAGACATCATTTTCCAGTCCCTGGAAAAATGCATTTGGCCTTAACCAGCTGAATTATCTCCTTCCATTGCAAGTCAGGAAATTCTTTGTATATGATTCTTTGCCTAGAAATGAGCGTAATAGGTGTGCTAAGTTAGTGCACTGTTGAGTTTTCTATTTTTGGGGGGCACGAGAAGGTAGTTTGAGGCAACCTTCTTTTCACCCTGAAATGAACCTAGTGGCGCCACGTAGCCCAGAACGAAAACCGCAGCTTAGATTTCACCTCCACGCAATTTCTCTTCCCGAAATCATCCTCGACCGTTGATATCGAGATTTCATGATCTTTGGTGTATTAGGTCCCATCAACTTAGCGCCCCACCATATTTATCATCTACCTACCATATTTATCCTTTTCTCTAGTTTACCAAGATTCCAAACCAGTTTTAGTGTTCTGCTAGATCCTAAAATTTTGATTTCACACAATAATAATTAGCATGTGATAACACGATATGTGAAGGTTCCCCAAGGGAAGATAAAAGTAGTCTTATTTTTATCCGCAATCAAAATATTGATTTGATTATAGCTGGAGAAACCATCCATTAAGATAACTTTTCACTCCCGGCGTAGTCGTCAACGATTTGGTCAACGAAAGGAGTTGGATAACTGTCCTTTGGACAAGCCTTGTTGATATCCTTATAATCTACAAAAACATGGATCATGCCTTGTTTCTTCATAACCGGAACCAAATTAGATACCCAATCAGTCAAAGCCACAGGATAAACAAAACTAGATTTAAGAATTTTTTCAACTTCGAGTTTAATAACAACATCTTTGCGTGGATGTACTGGGCGAAGTCTCTGTCGAATGGGTTTAGCGTCCGGGTAAGTATTAATCTCATGTACAAAAATATCTGTATCAATGCCCGACATCTCTTCATAACTCCAGGAAAAAATGTCACAGAATTCTTGGAAAAGAGCTTTATAAATCTGGACCTCATCTGCAGAACATAAGGCACCGATGTAAACATTTTCCATGACTCTAGGTTTAATCAAAATATCTAAAGGGATGGTGGGTGAAATATTACCCAAGTTCCCTTCATACAAAACATCATGTATTGGTTCAGGAACATGGGAAAAAGCAACAACAGTAGAAGGATCTGAAATCCTTTGATAACTCTCTATAGTCTCGGGTTCCAGGAAGAGAATAGAACGATGATGTCCATCATCCCATGGGGTATCTTCCATAGACATGATTTTCATAATCATTTCATCGGTGTGAAAGACTACGTGAAAGGGATCCTAAGACGTATCTAAGAGAGAATGAGGAGAGGGATTTGTTGATTGAATAGCTTGATAAGCCAATTCTATTGGACTTAAAGGCATTCTATCATCGTAATGAAGACAATCGTCAGAGATAGGTACTATCCAAGGGTCATAAGACTCAGGTATTTCACCAAAAATGGTTGATATCGTGTTAATTGAGGCGAAAAAAGGAGTAGGAATATCGGGAGGTGGAATGGGGAATGTACCCATTAACGATGAATCTTTTCAGAGACCCACATCAACATTATCATAACTGGGAGGTGTTTTTGCAATGAAAGGTAAGTTACTAGTATGAGAATCGGAATTAAAGAAGGCAAGTTGATCGACAATAAAAACTTTTATGTGGTGATGGAAACGTATCACACAGAAAAGAGTAGAAAAAATTGCACGCATGGAATCAATCCAACTATGGCCAAGTAGAAGGTTGTAATCGAGAGGTGCATCAAATACCTCAACCTCAACAGTAACCGCTTTTCCTTCTAACGTAATAGACAATAAGGAAGAACACCATAAGGTTTGAATCATGTACCGTTAAATGCTTTAAGAGTATTGTGTGACTATGTAAGGGTAGGAGAGCTAATGGCTTTCCAACAAGTGATGGACATGATGCAAGTCGAGGCTCCTTTGACAATAACGGTTCAAAAAATATTCTTATTTTCCACAATAACTTGTATTTGAAATGCTAATTGAGGAGGAAGCCTTGGAATATGATCTTCTAAGTCAAAGGTTATCAAGTTCGTATCAGTAGGATCAATTCCACCAATATCCTTTAATAGTTCCTTCTGTTGTGTGGGACAACTTTGAAGGACTTCGAGAGACGACATCGCAGAAGGTGCCTACACAAGATCTTCTACAATACTTTAGTTTTGAGCAACACGTGCATGAGGATTAAACGACAACTTACGAACAATGCCCTTAGGAGGAGAATGAAGAAATGTGTCTAGACTCGGTCATTCGAGATGAAGAGGACTGTTGGGAGGTGAATTTGATGGAGGAGGTTGAACCAACGGAGGTGGTGAATCATCAAATTTATATTTTGAAGGTGAGTAATCTTTGGCTCAAGTAGTGGTTGCAACTTCGTTCTTCTTGGAGTCACCAGTACACATAAGTACATAAGATGTGGTAGATGGAGAAGGTTTTTCATGAATGACCAATTGGACCTGCTGCTGAGAAGGAAAAGGTTGTGACAAAACGACAGGTGTAGGAGGTGTCCTGATCCCTTGCAGAAACTTAGTAACCTCAGGACGTCGTGGACAATATTTCGTATAATGATCCTCACCACAGATAAGACAAGGATAATGGGGTTTGTTCTTTTCTTTTTCATCAGCAGGCTGAGTCTTGGGTTTATCGAATTGTTGATTATTATTTTTTTCCTCCTTATTCTTTCCCTTCCCTTTATTTTTATTTTTATTTTTACCAGAAGGTGTAGATTGAACCTAATTAACTTTAGAAGTTTCACCGGGAGAAGGAGTTGGAGGAGGATTATTTTGTACATTAGCAGTATTAGACTTGGGATTGGTATGAATGGTTTGTTTAGACTAAGTCTCAGTGTGTAAAGTTCCAATCACGTCATCAACAACATGAGAAGCTACTGGAGGTGTTGGGGTTTGATTTGTAGATGGGCAAGGAGCATCAAGGATCAAGTCATATAGTGTGCTCATTTGTGAATAAACGAGATCCAATATTGAGCATGACTAATCGTCTGCTCTTCAATGACGATACCACCCATGGAAACATCATGATCTATAGGACCAATCAGTGACTTGGTAAACCACTCGGCCAATAGTTAATCAGGAAGGGGAACTTTGATTAAGCATCTTCCCTTCGTCCACTCATGAATATGATCAGAAATATGAGTGGTTGAGGACTGTTTAAATGAACTCAAAATTTCGGTTCTTGTCTCATATCGGATTGGTAGCTGGTAATGTGTTAATAAATCCAAAGCTAAGGTATTTAAGTCATTGAAGAATCCGCGGGGCAATTCAATATACCATTTGGTTGCTGAACCCGTCAGATTTCATTGGAAAAGACATAATCTAATGGAGTCATCCATCAAAGAGTTGGATGAACACCAAAGATGGAAAGTCATGAGGTGATTATTTGGGTCTTCCCCTGATTAGTTGTCAAAAATATGAATGTCTAATGGTAACTTGGCAGGTATGACCGGCCAATAAGGAGAATGCAAGAAAGGATCATTCAAAATCCTAGACAAATCCGGTAAATCCAAAGTAGCAATAAATGGCAGTTGTTTGTTCACTTGAGGAAACTGGTAATTATGTGGAGGTAGTCCCATAGGTATACCAGTAGGACCATAAGAAGTCTGTAGATAGTTAGAGGGTCATGTCAAATTCTGTGGTGGAGGGTTTTGAGTCAAATAGCCAACTTGAGTTGGTTGATTGGGTAAGATTCCTTGGGAAGGAGCATTAGATTGAAAACTTTGACCCCGGGTAGGATTCATAGAACCTGGATATAGTTGTTTGGGATTAGGGGGGTACAAAAGAATTAACTTGAGGAGGTTTTCCCCCAGGAGATTGTTGATTGACTTGGAAAGGAAAATTCCAATGTTGATATTGTAATCTAGGGATATACTTCCCATACATTGGGTTATGACCCCCAACTTGGGGTTTCCCCCAACTTGAGGTTGACCTCCAACAGGAATTTGAAAAACATAAGTGACAAAATGACTTGTTCCTCCAATTTGATTGGAGCTACTTAGGCCAGGATGATTAGATCCTACAGGTGAAGGTGGAGGAGGAATGTTAGGCCCCCCAAAGAGAACTTGGGTAGGTGTAGGAACATAACTACTAGCAGCATTATACCCAGGAGGAACAAAAAGATTATCCCCTCTGGACGGATTCTGGGCAAGATTAGCAATAGACGTATTTAGAGCATGATACCCAGGTGGAAGTGATGGATTTGGTCTAAGAAGAAGTGGTGTTCCAATAGGATCTTGGGTGATCACTGCACTTCCAACAGAAATAAGCGTAGCTTGTGGGACCATGGTAGAGCTAGCGAGATGGAGAGGAAGGATTGTATGAGAACCAACCAACAATTGGTCTGAGACTGTGAAAAAATTATTGGTCATGCCAGTAAAATGATCTAAGGGTACTGTGTAGGCAGTAGAAGTCACATGCGTATGTGATGCCATAGGTTGATTAGAGGTCCTCTAGCGTAGATGACTCATTCCTAGTTTTTCAAAAATATCTTGTCCCAAAGAAGTTCTACAAAGAGAACGAATAGGAACAGAAGAGATAGGATCAAAATTTCCAACAATATGAACCAGATTTCTAAATGACTCACTCTAAAAGAGAGGATCATCTACACCAGACTCTGTGTGAGGTCCAATAGGGATTCCAGTATAATATTCAGCAACAATGTCTCCCAATGAATTTATCCGGAGAAAAAGTGGATCTTGTACCACACTCAATAATGGATTTATGGGAAGTATGGATTCCTCCAATGGAGTAGAACTTCAAATATCAAAGGCTACGTCATTATTGACTTCTCCTTCAGGAGAACCCTCTGGTGAGTTAGGAAGAAAAGGGGCATATTCTTTCGGATGTTCCGAAGGTAAACCTTGCATCCTACGTGAATGATGAGGGGTGATGTTGGCCGCACCAAATAAATAATGAAAGAAAGCTATGGATAACTAGAGAAACAAACAACACTCACTAATAAAATCTAGATATCAGACACACAAACAAACCTTCTTACCTCGAAGTCACTAGTTGGTGATGAAATCCAACGTCGCAAAATCAAGACAAGAAGGGGTTGGGATAAAGTAGGTGGAAAAGTTACATTGACGACCTCCTTCATGGACTTACACCCTTGTGCAAGCTCCCAACATATTCATGGGTATACCCTCCAAGGAGCTCAAGTGATTTTAGCCAACGTCGATTCCAAGTACCGTGAAAACTTTCCCCTCCACATTCACCTCGTGTAAATACTCTAAAGAGATAGGCCATTAAGGTTACCAATTATGACAATGATGCATGGGGAAGCAGTCGACAGTCTGATCCATGCGCAAGGGTAAGGTATTTAAGACAGAAATCAACTCGAGAGGTTCCCCACCAGATTTTCTTCTCAAGTGACCCCCAATAATACGTGCAATCTCTACACCAAGACCAAAAAAGAAGGATGAGTAACATTGTCGGTCATAATGCGACCTTGTGATTGACCCTTGTGTTAGAAGGGATTCCCGAGACAAAATGTAGAAACTAGATTTGTAATCTCCCTATCACAAGATATTATTGTGTGTTTTAATGATTTGGAGAGTGTGCCTTACAACCTATTCCAGAGCGCTATCCTAGCTAATGTTGGTGTATAAAAGTTCTATAAAATAAAAGTTGCTAATAGATTTTAAATTACGTTGTATTTTAAAGGCTGTTGTTTACTCAAAAGGGAAATGGAAGTGAAACTAATGATATATTTGACCTTGACCCAATAATATGCAAGAACAGATGAAATGAAAATGTTTCATTCAATGAACTCTAATTACAATAGGGAGAAGGTTTCTCTTTTCTAGAATACAAAAGCTATCAAGCACAATTTCTCTATCTTTGAATGATATGAATTCCAAACAATCAAAGCTATCAACTTTCCAAAATTTCTCTATGAATGAAAAAACTTCTTACAAATACTACTAAAGAGAATAATAAACTTCATTTCTTTCCTTTTCAAATCAGAACAAATATATAATGAAGAAAAGAAAGAATGGTCTAAGAAAATTATTGCACTCTCAACACTATTCCCAAATCAAACTCACAATGTAAGCAAAAAATGAAATGATAAGAATTTTTTTTGTTGAATGTAAAAAAAATTGTCTCTTAATCCATCAACAATCCAGAAAGTAAAAACTATCCAAAAATCAAAAGAAATCAAGGACTACTTATCAAACAAGCACCCAGGAACAAAATCTTGAGATTATACCCTTGTGACAAGAAATCAAGAAACAAAATTTGCAAGCTTGTAAAGAAGACTTTCAATCCTTGAAAATCACTCAAATTCAAGCTTAAAATTTGTAAACAAATCATTCACTAGTGTCAAAAGTTCATGCTAAGTAGTAAAGACAAATCTGGGTAAAGAAAAGAAATTTATCTATCACCCAACAATTCCTATAGGAATCGTCGCAGGCTACAGAGGGGTACAGTGTGACGATCTAGGATCATCGTGGGATGTCAACAAAGCACAGTGAGACATAATCACTCTAGTCTTCACAAGTAGAGTGCGATGACAAGGAATCTCCACAGGCTATCAATAGGACACAATGTGATAATATTTGAATAAAAATAAAAATGGGAAAAATGACAAAATTTCTCAATGAACTTTCAGGACCAGAGAGTCAAGATGGATCACCCACAGACTCAGAGAATGAAATTGATCAAAATAAGGTAGGATAAAATAAAATAAGAATAAAATACCAAACAGAGGTCGTATCCCCAATATGGTCTCCAATTTTGTTATTGGAAAAATTGGTAAGTGCAGCCACAAACTAATATCCCTAACTTCCACAGGAAGATATAACAAAACAAGACATAATATAAACTTCACCTTAGAATTCATTGTCATATAAACTAGTTCAGAGAGGAATGAGAGACATACCTTTTAAATTACGCTTGATCCTCGCTAGTGTCATCCTTGTTGCTCCATCTTTGGATTTGCGGGATGGTGAACCTGTTTAAGAAGCACAAACCAACAAAGAGAGAGAGAACAAAGATATATATATTCCAATGAATTCTATGTATAAGATCAAGGAGTTATACAATAAAATCCAAAACACATTTATAGGGAAGAAATGTATTGATGTATTATATTAAAATGGAAAGTGGAGAATACAACCCATGCCTTGATGTTTCAATATTTCTTTCAATGGCTCTTTTCTCCAACACACACATCTTTTCTCCAATGCCTTGATGAAGAAGATCCACAATCTGACTTAGAGAGAAAAAGAAAATCTATCTCAAGTATAATCTATAGCAGAACTCTTCATGCATATGAAAACCTTAGCCTTTTCCATGAGAGATCCCTTCTTTATATAGGGTGAAAGAGGGATGGATGAGGAGATTAGGATGATCCCACTAAATCAGAGAAGCGAGTAAGATCCAAACCGATCAAAGGCCACCTCATCTTCTATAACATTCATGAATGTTGAATTTTCATTTGCTTAATCATTGTTTCACCTTATGCACAGGCAACCTCCAATGGCGATGCATTCCATATTTGGTGCAAAGTGTGACGATCAAGCATCATCGCACCCCAAGCATAGAGCAAGGTGCGATGATATTCCTTGTCATAGTTTTTTAAGGAGGAAAAGAAAACTACTTTTATCTTGGAGAAAGTCTCTTTTAATATTTTTAGGGAACATGGAAGTGAGTTAAGAACATGTCATCAGTTGATCACTCGGGTGACCAAAATAATGTGTAAAAATTGTGGACTATATGGCTACTAAATAATCTTTTCCTCCTCTATTATTCTCTCAAAATAGCACTCCTATATGATTTTCTCAACTCACAACAAATACAATTCTAAATAATGGAACCACTTCTCCTCCTAGCGGCTTAGTATTTAACATCACCCTATATCCCTCTAGGATTAGGGTTTTTGAGTTCCTCGACTCTCAATTAGTGATAACATTTGGAAATTATATAATATTATTGAAATTAAACATGTGGCTATCCCCATCTGTGTGAATAATGGGGGATGACGTGGAATCAATCGTACCATAGTGGTCAACAAGGTAGGTCAACTTGTAGAAGACATAACTTTAGCATACAAACTCCAGTCGAGGTGATTTTCACATTGTTGGAAAGGTATTGATGTGTAGATAAAATTTGAGGGAGTGGGAATATTTTTCGGATATTTTAACCTAAACAAATGTCGTTCAATGTCTCAAATGGCTCTGGAAGGTTCCAAACTCCAATTTTCCAAACTGGGACTTGCCACTAAAATGGTCCTATAAGATGATTACTCCAATTTTGCCACCCAAAAAATACCAAGACATATAAAAATTTATATCATGATCCAATCCAGATCAAGTATATTAATTTGAATCAAGATAGCATGAGAAATCTTTTTGTGAATCATGACTTACACTATCTTCCACATTAAATTATCTTTCAACATTATTTTGCAAACTGTTGGCCCTTGATTATGGATTAAGAAAGAAAGCGAAGAAAAAGGAAGAGAAAAGATGAAGTGCGAACTGTGTGGAAGACGCATGGAATGAGATTGGGTCGAAGTGGTTAGAAAAGTAGAAAAGAAGGAGCAAAGCAAGGTAAATATAGTCGATGAATGAGAAGATCAAGGATGACAGATCATCAAGGAAGATGGATCATGGACAACTCGACAAGTGGAAGAATATGTCAACGAGGGATTTGGAGCACTTTGCGGGAAAGAAGGAAAGATAGGTTGGCGAAGCCTGGAAAACGTGGGTCAAAGAGGTTATAGGGTTTTAGACACCTAGGGTTTTGGGTCTAGGGTTTTGACACCTAGACTTTGTTATGTAATGTATAAATAAAGGTTTAGAGGACCTGGGATGGGTTGGTCAAAGTTGTTAGTGGAGTGATGGTTGTTCGTCATTGGTCGTTGTTTTTGTTCATTGTGTATTGTGTGAGAGAGAAGTGTTGATTGTGAGAGCCTTCTGATATTGTAGGATCTTCAGCTGGGTGTGAAGATCAACCCTGCAGCTGGGTGCGCAGGGAGGGGAGAGAAGAAGATAAAGAGAGAGATATCTGCGAGCTAAGAGCACAGATAGAACTGTATGCTTTCATATAATATAAAAAAACATAATTCTATGGACATAGCCCTAGGGAGAGGATGAACTACGTATATTTTGTGTCTTTGTGGTTGATGTTGTGTTATTTTACCTTCTGTTATTCTTTCATTGCATTATTATGTTAGATATGGAATTTAACTGTGTGAAGTAGGTTTATGTTGGGTAAGAATAACTAGGTTGCGGTGTGTTGTTGCCTTGGATCCACTTGCATTTCCTCTAGTTGTAGACACCTGTGTCCTGCAACCCCCTATTTCTACTTTGGTCGAGACAGCATCTACTTCGCAGGTGTTTCCGAAAGGGCCAGTAGTTAGGGATTGTTGGCTTGTTGTTAGAGCTGAACCCTGGGTCTACCCCTGTGCCAAAAAATGGTTCTGTTGTCGGGACCAGGATCTTCCTGAGGGAATGTCAAGGTGGTTTCCATCGAAGACAGAGATTCAGAAGTGGATAGAAGAAAAAGAAAAAGACTTCGTCGAAGCCCAGAACAAGAACCCTAAGATTAGTACATAAGACTGGTTGGGAAGGTATATCTTTACTAATATACACGATATTTTCTTTGGAGGAATTCATAAGGAGCTATACGAGTGGTTATCCAAATTAGCAGATACCCAGTTTGAGATCAGATTTAGACCACCTGTGGTTTGGACGTCAGCATTGATCAAGAAGGTCAAAAGATTTGATAACATCGTGTCAAGAGTAGTAGGACACTGGTTCGATAATACTATTGGAGGGTACATCACCGAGTTTGATATTGAGAAAGTAGAGTCATATAGCCAAGCAGAGAGATATTTCTTTAAGGGACCTAGGGGAAAAATTTTACACTTTTTGAAGTTGAATATCAAGATGCTATTGCATGAGAAGAACATCTTGAATATACAGTAAATATTCCAATTTAAAATCTAATGTTCAAAAACTCAGACAGCGACAACGACACAGAGGTTGGACACATGCGCAGTGGGAGGACCTTCAGAAAAGTCCCTTTGGTGAACCTATTTGAGTAGATCCATGAGTCACTGACATAAGATGAAGGGTTCTATAGTGGAGAAGAAGAGAAGTTAGTGAACAAGGAACATTCAAAATATGCTAGGGCAGAGGAAGGGAAGACTGAAGAACCTCACCGAGAAGAGTCAAAAACCTCAGGAACGGTGCCAACTTTTGAAGTAAGTACTATTACTCCTCCTGTTGTTTTAGTAGGATTAAGTAACCAGAGTTGTCATAGTTACCAGAGCACTCAGAGCAATATTACCAGCAGTTCAGTACATACTCGGTCAAGAAACCTAGGAATATCTATGGCAGATGAGATGAGGCTACCTATCTTTAAGGGATATGGATTCGAAGATCTTGATCAACACTGGTTTTTATGCGAAGCTATATGGAGTATTAAGAATGTCACTGATGAAGAAGTTAAGAGGGATCAATTTAGTATGACCCTAAGAGACCACGCACTGAGATGGTACATGAAATTTGTCCAAGGAATTGCACAGCCTAAACTGTTGAACGAGATCAAGAATGCGTTGAGTGCATAATTCAAGAAACCCAATTTAGAGTCACAGTGCATTACATAAATAAAAGAAATCAAGCAAAGAGTAGATGAACCTGTTTGGGAGTTTGATCAGAGGTTTAAGACCTTAACAGGCCGGTTGAGTTTTCATATTCCAAACGAGAAGAACAAGGAATGGTTCATTTTTGCCCTTCTACCACACATAAGAGTCCCTTTGATGCAACAGAAGATCGCTTCATAGGATAATTCATTGGAGATCACCATGAAATTAGAATCATCCCCTATGGGAGAATCCAGCTCAGGTATGTGTCAAATTTTGAGTCAACTAACTAGCTTATCTCTGTAGGTCGAAGATATGAAAAAAGACAAGGGAAAATATAAAATAGAAGACATCTAGTGTACCATATGCAAATAAGAGGGCCATGATAAGAAGCATTGTCCCAAATTTCATGAATACTTGGATTCTGGAGCTCTGAGCCCTTTGAAGTAGGTTACTCTACCTTGGTGTGAGGTATGTAGAAATAGACATCACCCTGGTTAATGCTACTACATGAAAAAATATGTTTAGACACATACAAACCTCTACTGCACATTATGTAAATCTATGGGGCACGATGAGAAAGATTGTAGGGATTATGATCTCTTTCATGAAAGATCAAGAGACACATATAGGATACAAGGAGAAGTACAATGGGAAGGAAATACTACATAGTATAACTCTCCAGAAAGAGGAAACTTCAATCCTCATGGTGGATTCAGAGGAAGAGGACGAACAGGAGGCATGGGTCGAGGTTGAGGTCAGGTCATTTGTTATAACTGCACACAACCAAGACACTTGGAAAGGGAATGTCAAAACCCTTGTACCACTTGCAGCTACTGCAAATCATTTGAACATGTCATTGAAGACTGTCTTGTGTTGTTAGCCAAACTTCAGGAGAGACGAGGAGGTAACCAACAAGTACAATTCATCTCAGCAGAACCTCACGGAGAGGATCCTAGAGTCATTGTTATCACTAGAGGAGGCACTGTTACAGGAGAAGACAGAGTGACTCCAGCAAAGACCACAGAAGAATCAAGGGTCATAAGAGTTGCAGAGAAGACACAAGAGTTTGATCCAATAAAAGATAAACAAACATTTGAAGAGGCAAGGAAAGAATTTGGAGGAGATCAGGCTTCTTCTTCAAAGGCATAACCAGAAGTGAGAGAATGTGGGATGCCTCTAGCATTTGATCAGTCTGCATCACCAGGAGAAGGAAAAGAGGTAAGAAATCTTGTTAGTTTCTTGTATATGTTCATTGATTTGATTAAGGATGACAGAGCCATACAAGAAATACAACACTTGATCCGACAGTATGAACCAAGGAAGGTAGACCCTCTGTTGAATAGAGCAGTACATCAAGTATCTAGAAAGAGAAGGACAAATAAGTAACTACACCTTAATGCTCAGATTGGAGATTATGGTATAGATTATGTGGTCCTTGACTTAGGGTCAGAAGTCAATGTTATAACAAAGAAGACATGGGCACTGATGGGAAAACCTAAATTGATCTACTCCCATATCAGGTTGAGGATGGCTAATCAGCAGGAAGTAAGCCCCTTTGGAAGGACGGATCATGTCCCTATGGACATCGATGGGGTAAGGACATTTGTGGATTTCGAGGTGATTGAGATAGTTGATGATAGTTGTCCTTATCCTGCGTTGTTATGAATTGATTGGGATTTCAATAATTCCACCGTGGTTGACTTAAAGAAAAGAAGAATTACATTTGAAGGTGATGGCCTTAGGATCATTGCACCTCTGGATCTTGATGAAGGTCGCAGATACATAGAACCCATCAGAGAAGAAGACCGCGCATATGAGCTAGAAAATATTTAGAAATTGACAGCAAGACATCAGGATTACATTAATCCTACAGCAGATGGGAATTTAAGCTGGCGAAGTGACAATGCATGTTCATCAGATTCAGAAGAATCACTAGAGAACTGGTAGAACCAAATGTATGAAGTTTCTGCATGGAGATGTGCTAGATTGACCAGGGAAGTTCATTGGATTGGCACAGAAGTAAGTAATATACCCACATTTGATGGTTTAAATCATTTAGAAACATTCTTATCAGAATTTGAAGAAATTGTACCAGTACAACAGAGACTGTTGGCACTGGATGAGGCCTTGAAAGAAACACCAGCAATATGGTAGGGAACACATAAGAAGAACATCGTGGACTAGATGCAATGTCTCACTTTGATGACAATGCATTTTTTAGACAAAGTAGAAGGGTGTGAATTTCGATACACAGGTCAGAGTTGTCTGAAGGACCATGTGAGAAGTTGTGAGGAGGCCTGGAGCAACATCCCTCGGGAACAGTGGGCGCATAAATTCATCAACACTTTGGATACAACACCTATCAATTGGTATCTTCAAGAAGAATTGTGCCTCACCATTGTAGATTGGCAAGGTATGACTCAAAATTTTGTAGCAACATTTTTATTTGAAAGTCAATACCCTACAATAGATCAAGATTTACAAGTGGTAAGATAGAAATTATTTGAGGAGGCACCTAACCTCCCCTTGGAGCAAGAAGAAGATTAATGGACTTCACCTCTTTAGAAGTTCCAAGGTTGTTACAATATCAATGCTGATAAAGACGATGATCCTGGGAAGGTGAACATCCCATAAACAGAAGGACAGAGAGACATAGAAGGACCAGGAGTCGAACTACCTTTTACTGGACAACCAATTAAAATAAAAAAAGTTAACATTGGAACAGAGCAAGTACCTAAGATCGCAAACGTTGGAGATTATTGGGATGATGCCACTATTGACAAGATCACAGAATTACTGCATGAATATCAGGACTTGTTTCCAACCAATTTCACTGATATGAAGGGCATTAAAGGGCCCATGTGAGAGATGAAGACCCCATTGAAACTAGATGCAAGGCCAGTCAAGCAGAGACCCTATAGATTGAATCCCAAATATAAGGAGAAAGTCAAGATTGAGCTAGACAGAATCTTGGAAGCAAGAATCATAGAACATGTTGAATAGTCGGAATGGATTAGCCCTATGGTGGTTCAAGACAAGAAAACAGGAGAGATCAAAATCTGTGTATACTTGAGGAAACTAAATGATGCATGTTTATGTGATCCATTCCCTACACTTTTTACTGGTGAAGTGTTAGATAATGTGGGAGGACAGGAAGTTTACTCCTTCACCGATGGATTTTCAGGGTATCACCAGATCAGGATTGCCAAGGAAGATCGCCATAAGACCACATTTCCAACAGAATGGGGTTCCTACAGTAAACAATGATGCCTTTTGGATTGAATAATGCACCAGCCATCTTTTTTAGAGTGGTGGTCAAAGCATTCAAGGAATTTCTACATAAATTTCTGGAAGCATATTTTGATGATTGGACTGTTTTTATCTTATTGCAAAATCATATTGAACATTTAAGACTAATGTTGGATAAGTGCAGGTAATGTCAGATTTCCCTGAACCTGAAGAAGTGCATATTCTTTTCACCCTTTGGAGTGCTTCTCGGCCATATTGTGTGTAAGCAGGGATTGCTAGTAGATCCATCTAAGATTGCCATTATTGTTGATCTACCCCCTCCTACTTCAGTTAGACAATTGCGCATTGTGCTGGGACATACATGATACTACAGGAAGATCATTAAGGGCTATGCACAAATTAAAGCACCCATGGAGAATCTTTTGAAGAAATATTTTCAGTTTCAATGGACAAAAGAATGCCAGCATAGCTTCGACACACTGAAATGGAAAATGGTTACTGTGCCTATTCTAGTTTTCCCAGATTGGAGTAAGGATTTTCATGTGCATGTCGATGCATCCTATATTGCATTGGGGGAAGTGATAGCACAACCAGGAGCAGGAGATATTGATCATCTGTTATCCTTTGCTAGCAGGAAGCTCTCTACAGCTAAGATAAATTACACTACCACCGAGAGAGAAGGTTTATCCATGGTGTAAGCGCTGCAGAAGTTTCATCACTATTTCTTGGGAGGACATTTTAAGATGTTCACTAATCACTCTGCACTAAAATATTTAGTCAACAAGCCAGTGTTGGGGGGAAGAATATGCAGATGGCTACTGCTATTCCAGGAATATGATTTTGAGATCGTGGTCAAGACAGGGAGAATGAACAAGGGATTCGATCACTTGTCCAGATTAGAGCATGAAGAGGAACCTACTAGCTTAGAGGATACACTGCCAGATGCATAGTTGTTGGCCATCAGAAAGGTCGATGATCACTTCACCAAAATAGTCCATTTCTTGTCAACAGGAATGGCACCTTGCTATATACAATTATCTAGAAGAAACAACTGGTAGTTCGCGCTGCAAATTTTTCACTTATAGTTGGACAACTATACAATATGGGACCTGATGAGATACTGAGGAGATGTGTTATGGATGCAGAAAGACCATTGATTCTGGAAGAAGCACATGAAGGCATCACGAGAGGACACTATGCAGGAAAATAAATAGCGCAAAAGATTCTTAGAGCTAGCCACTAGTGGCCTACTTTACACAAAGACGTGAAGTAATATTAAAAAGCCTGGGATGTATGCCAAAGAGTTGGGAAACCTTCCCAAAGGGATGAGATGCCTTTAGCACCTCAGCTAACCTTAAAGGAATTTGAGAAATGGGCCATTGATTTTTTGGGACCTATCTACCCGCCATAAAAGCGCACAGGAGCTAGATACATCATCATTGCGACATAGTATTTGACAAGATGGGTAGAAGCAAGAGCAGTCAGGGACTATAGTGCATCTACAGTTGCGTGGTTCATATTTGATGATATCGTAACCAGGTTTGGATGCCCAAAGATCCTTATGAGCGATCAAGACACACATTTTATTAATAAGACCATTGAAGCCTTGACTCGGGAATTTTCATTTCATCATCAGAAGAGAACTCCCTACCATCCATAAGTGAATGGTACATTCGAAGCTTTCAATAAGATCTTAGAGACAACGCTAACAAAAAATTGTAGTGTGAACAGGGATGATTGGGATTTGAGAGTACCAACAGTATTATGGGCCTATAGAACCACTTGCAAGAAGCTGATCACAATGCAGACTCGATTTAACTTGGTCTATGGTCTAGAAGCAGTTGTACCTATGGAATACTTGGTTCCTAGTCTAAGAATTTCATCCTTTACAGATATGGATGACATTGGCATTGTTCAAGAAAGGCTCACGCAGTTGGTTGAGTTGGAGGAAGACAGTTTTATTGTAGGATTTCATCAGCAAGTACAGAAGGAATGAGAGAAGGCTTACCATGACATACACATCAAGAAGAAATCCTTTAAGCAAGGAGATCTGGTATTGGTTTATGACAACAAATTCATAAAGCATCCAGGGAAGTTCAAGACACATTGGCCTGGGCCATATGAGGTTGCCTATGTCACGGAAGGAGGAGCTGCACAGTTGAAGACTTTGAAGGGAGAATGGAAGGAAGGTTTGGTAAATGGGAGTTGGTTGAAATTGTACTATGACAACCAATTGCCTCGTAGCTCTCAGTAAAAGTAAAAGGAGAAGGTTCTAGGTACCAAGTGTAGTTGAAACTGGGTACCAGACACAAAAAAGGCAGTTTGCACATAGTGGGGAAGGATAGAGCAGAAAGCACAGTTTGAAGTCGAAGTAAATTAGAAAGTTCAGACCTACAGTGCCTCGAGATGAGTCACAGGTGATTGTTGGTGGCCTATTGGCCCTTGGTTATGGAGTAAGAAAGAAAGAGAAGAAAAAGGAAGAGAAAAGACAAAGTGTGAACTGCGCGGAAGACACATGGACTAAGATTGGGTCGAAGTGGTTAGAGAAGCATAAAATAAGGATCGAAGTAAGGGAAAGATATTTGTTGAACGAGAAGATCAAGGATTAAATATCATCAAGGAAGATGGATCGTGGACAACTCAACAAGCAGAATAAGATGTCAATGAGTTCTTTGGAGCACTTTGCGGGAAAGAAGGAAAGACAGGTTGGTGAAGCCCAAAAAACGTGGGTCAAAGAGGATCTAGGGTTTTAGACACCTAGGGTTTTAGATCTAGGGTTTTGATACCTAGACTTTGTTATGTAATGTATAAATAAAGGTCTAGAGGACCTGGGATGGGTTCGTCAGAGTTGTTAGTGGAGTGATGGTTGTTCATCATTGGTTGTTGTTGTTGTTCATTGTGTATTGTGAGAGAGAGAAGTGTTGAGTGTGAGATCCTTCTGGTATTGTAGGATCTTCATCTTGGTGCAAAGATCAACCCTGTAGCTGGGTGCACAGGGAGGGGAGAGAAGAAGAGAAAGAGAGAGAGAGATGCAAGCTAAGAGTGTAGATATAACTATATGCTTTCATATAATATCAAGAAACACAGTTTTGTGGACGTAGCCCTAGGGAGAAGGTGAACCACGTATATTTTGTGTCTCTGTGGTTGATGCTGTGTTCTTTTACCTTCTATTATTCTTTCATTTCATTATTATGTTAGATCTGGAATATAATTTTGTGAAGTAGGTTTATGCTCGATAAGAATAACTAGGTTGCAGTGTGTTGTTGCCTTGGATCCACTTGCATTTCCTTTGATTGTAGACACCTGTGTCCTACAACCCCCTATTGCTAATTCAGGTGAGACTGCATCTACTTCACATGTGTTTCTGAAAGGGCCAGTAGTTAGGGCTTGTTGGTGAATTGTTAGAGCTGAACCCTGGGTCTGCCCCTGTGCCAACACAGACTAATTCCTTTTAGAAAAAAAAAATTGTCACAAAGTGAAGTTTCTTCTTCAAATGTTTTGAAAGAAAATATGAATGTTTCTCAAGGTCAAAGGATTTCACTTATTGACTAGAAATGATATATGAATACCATTCAAGGAACTTTTTCCTAGAGGTCTTGTCACTTTCACGAAATCTATAAGAAATCTGTGCAAAATCATCATTAGATTCATTTTTTTTTTCTTATTTTCTTACACTCACAACAAAGTTCTTCAAAGTAGTATTTATCATGAGCAATCAGAAAAAACTCCATGGCCTATTTCCATCTAAAAACTCCATGACCTATTAGAAATTCATTGTCTTGAAAAAATTTGAGATTTTGATGTGTAAGACTAAATAAGATGCCTAAATGCAAGAGTTTTCCCTTCATCATAAAACTTAACTTTGGACATAATATATGTTGTCTTTTTTGGGATAACACCTAATGTTCTTGGAAGACTAAAATCCTGATCCATATAGGGGTATGGAGAGGAGCCATGAGTTATTAATACATTTCTAAAAATGGCCCCACACGGATCAACTTGTCATTCATCCTCCTTCTAGCGCCAAAACTATTGATGGGGCTAAATGACCTTGTGAAATCAATAGGGATTATCCCCAATGAAAGTTCCAAATTATACCTTACATTGTTTAGAAAAGGGAATATTTTTTTCCTATGGCTTGACCACATTTAGATATTTTTGGGGGGGTTTTACTGGTTTTCACTCATTCCACCATTTATGTAGTTTTTTAATGCAAAAAATGAAATGCACCTAATCTAATATGCAGGATAAAAAATGATTCTTGGGTTAATTGCAAAATTAATGAGATAGACATAGCACAAAATATCTTGCTACTTTCAAACTTTAGTGAGAAATTATGAAAATAAAAGCTATAATCTAAATAACTAGTTGTATAACAGAAAAATTTGGTAATTATCAACTAACTACATTACAATGCTTAAGGATATAGGCAAACCATTTGTGAGATAAAATAAATAAACAAGTTAATTAAATGTGATAAAAGTATGCACTATAGAATAAAATTCTTATATCATTCCAAAATTTATTAAATCAAAAGAAAAGGTTAAACAAACCTCACATTTCAAAACTTAAGATTGTCTCCAAAAATATTGGCCAATGGTGGCTTCTCATACATTAACATTTCATATAAAAGCCTATAATATTCTCAAGCCTATAATATTCTCAAGCAAAAATCTCATTACAATTCAAATTCATTTTCTTTATATAAAAATGGAGAGAGGAAGATCAATCATTTTGATACAATTGGTTGACCATTCATTTCCCCTTCCTATCTATTGGGTTCCTCTAATCAATTGTCACTTTCTAACACTTGGGGAGTATATTCTTCTTATCTTTTTGAGTCCTCTTCCCTATAATATTTCCCTACATGGATTGAGGAGGCATCACCCTCTTTTGTTCTCCATTTATTTAAATGTGTATTCCATGTCTGAAAAGTTTGGTTTAGCACATCTTCTTGAGGAAAATGGTGTTGCTTGAAAGGAGCATTGTAGGAAGCTATGCTCTACCTCATTCTCTTTTCAAACTTCTCCATATTAAGAAACTAAGCTCTAATTAATGTTATTTTCTTGGTATGGATTCCATGGAATTTTGAATTGCTTCTTCATCAATTTCAGAGAGGAAAATCATATATTTTCTATTTGAATTTATGTAATCTCCTAGGTGTTTTGATACTGGCTCTTATGCAAATAAATTGTCCTTTGGCTCGGAAGATGATAACTTTCCCTAACATAGAAGCATATTTCATCTCGTGAGTGAATCCATTTAGAGAATTGTAAGATGCATGTTTATGGTATTTTAAACCAAAATCCATCTCTTTGAATGATTTAGGTGTGAAAACAATAGTTCTTGTAGGAACTTCCTCTAAGGAGAACTGCCAATATTTAACCTTATTAAATTTAAATTGATCTTGTTGATATGCAAGCTCCCATGTTTGAATGTGAGTCATGATGCCAGAAATATCATGATCATAAGATTACACATGATGGGCTTTGTCATAAAACTCTCTCTGAACATTATTCAACTCATTCTAGATTCTAAAAGCATAATCAACAAAATTTGTTAGCTGATACTTGTTGTATTCACAATAATTAACTTGGTTTTCCAACAAGGTGATTTTTCATTCATACTCCCTCATCTTATTTCTACATCTATGAGTTTTTTTACATTGGCTTGGGAAATGACTAATCCACTAGAGGCATAGGAATCAAAACTCAGTTTTCTTGTATCCATCTCCACAATTTCAGTAGTGAGTATCACTTCAAAGTCCAAGCTAAGTTTCCTTCTTTTGTGCTTTTGTCTTATTACTTACTTCCTTTGTTGTCAAATGAAAACAACTCTAAATCAACAAATTCATCTATAGGGGTTGGAATAGGGTCAACACTGCTTGTAACCATGCTTGAACCAAAAATATTTGAAAAGGTTTGAGTATTGAATACTTCTTCCATCGGTGTTGGGTTTGGTTTCTTTGAGCTATCTTTATTTGTCTGATGTTTTTTCTCATTCTCTTCTCGTGAAACTCCCCCCAATCGAATGTTATCAATATTATTTTTATGTAGTTCTTCTTTGATTTTACTATGTTCTTTATATCTTGCCTCATCTAATTTTCTTGCTAATTCCTTTTATTTTGTATCATCTTTGGATTTTCTTTCCTCTTCTCCCTTATTTCTTGCCATTTCAACTCTAGATTTAGTCTCTACTTCCTTCTTCTTTTCCAATTCTTATTTCTTGGAAGCTTTCTTATATGTCTAATCATTTCTTTTGAATTCATTTTGTTCCTTGATATTCTCTAATGCTTCCAATCTCTTATTTTCTTGTTCTTGCATATTTTCTTGAAGGGGTTGTCTTTTAACAATTGCCCTTATAGATTCTTCCTTTATTTTTATTTCATTCTCCTTAGTAATTGATTGCAGTTTGTCCAAGACCTTTGCATAGGTTAATTCTATTTAGTGAGCTTTATTAGCCTCATTCTCTTGATATCGATAAGGAAAAGATATCCTCACCTATGACATGTG
This sequence comes from Picea engelmannii, assembly GCA_009831015.1. Classification (NCBI taxonomy): domain Eukaryota; kingdom Viridiplantae; phylum Streptophyta; class Pinopsida; order Pinales; family Pinaceae; genus Picea; species Picea engelmannii. Next base: position 76,158 of record ML813557.1, on the reverse strand, counting down.
CCTTACAACAATTCCCATGGGTCATGCATTCAAGCTCTTCTTGAATCAAAATGATATGACTCAATATTCTCCCCTTCCATCCTATTCCAAGTGGAATATGTTAGCCTATACATACCTATATATAGAGGATAGGCTAGGCATAATTATTTTAGTGTTTTATCATAAAGCATTAATTTCATGCAAAGTTGTTTGATATTGAATCTCTTGAATGACCAACCTATTTGACACATAAGCTAGCAATGTGTGAGATTCTTGCATGGAATCATAAATCCTAATGTATGTAGAATGTTTCTCCAAATACCAATCTCCAATGTTTTTCAATACCTCTAATGCTTTTGGATATATTCTTGGGCATGGTTTGGAGAAACATAATTTCATATAAGGAGGGTAGGAAACCATAAAAATTAAGTGATTATTTAAATAGGTACTTGTGCTTCCATTAATATTTGCAATAAACATGAACAGAAGGTTTATATAGAGACCAAGACCAACCTAACCCTATGAATGTGTTAGAAGCATAGATTACATCTAATAGGTGGGAGAACATGTAGAATTTTGTGACTCCTGAGGAAACACCCCATTGAGCTATGCTAAAGGATTGTACAAGTGAATTTTAAAGGATAACAACCCAATTGAACATTCTACCTCCTTTAGTGGTTTCATACAAAATTGGAAATTAGCCTATCTTCAAGTGATTTGAATCATTTTCTCCAAAGATTGTGTTGATCAATTGAAATACCCACGTGTACCTTAACCTAAGGTGTATGTTTGGGAAGGTTTTGTTTCTTAAGGCTTTGAAATTTCTCCCTTCCTCATACCATTTCACCATAATGTTATAGCAATTATGTTTGCACATGAAATTTTTTAGCTAGTCATTGGTAAAATGGATTTCAACCTAGGATTCTAATAGGATTTGAGGTCAAATAATGTGAAAGATCCAATGCACCTTCCATTATTAGTAAGAATTATTCTTGTATTGACCTGTGTATGCTAAATTAGGCATTCAATTATTTCTACACAAGGCATTACTGGAGATCTAGCTACTAAAAGGTGTATGAGGGATATCTTTAAATTATGTGCTATGGATAGCTCTTCTTCTTCCCTTTCATCTAGGACTTCATTGTTCTTGGGCCCTTCCCCATTTTCAATTATTCGAAACAAATCATTGTATTTGTGGGCTCCATCAAACCCAATAGTCTATGTGATGTCTAAAAAAATGGGCAATCTAGTATCTCTAGCATCCTGGACTTCCATGACTAGTTGATTGACTTTAATCAACTTCCTTTTCCTCCTTGATGACTTTCCAGTGGCCAATATATGTTCGTTGGATGATGTTATTTCCATTTCAAACTCCATTTGACCCTTCCATTGGTCTGTAATCGATCTCTCTTGTCACCTTCCCTTTCCCAACAAGCTTATGAAAATCCCCACAGGTTAGTGTAACACAAAACATGGTATGAAAGGTTTAGCTAAAAAATCACATAAATTGCATGAAATAGCTAACCTTATAACTTTAAACTAGAAACCAATTTTAGGGATGAAAATATTGATCCTAACCTAAGGTGCATGCCATTGTATTAGAGTTTTAAAGTTCACTAGAATTACAGTTCAAATTTGAAGTTTTTAATGATTAATGTGCACGGGAAAAGCAAGAAAATGGAGGCTCAGAAGATAAATAAGTTAGAAGTAAGTTAATTTTGAATGCATATATTTCAATATGAGATAAAACTATGAAACACTCACCTATTTTAAGAAATTTCTAATTAGAATAGAAGCATTTCAAAATTAAATACCTAGTTGGTGACGCCAAAAAGAAAGTAATATTTTCCCGGTGGTAATGTTATTGAATTCAATTGGATTTTTATGACTGTTACGAAGGAAGTATGATCATCTCTTTGATGCACGAATCATTCTAACAAATGAAATTTGTGTATGATTCTAAAATTTTATACCAAAAGACCAAAGCTAAGATGCATTTATTTACAAATTTGAAGGGGTGATAGTTTTAGCTATAGCACCGCAATTCAAGCCGAGATGGGATGTGAATTAAAAGAGTATTAATTAAAAATGTACATATTAAGTATTGAATTAAAATTTTCATCTAAAATCAAACGATGCATGCTCTTTGAGTCAAGCCTATTTGAAAACTAGGACCCTTCTTTACGAATCAAGGAACGAATTCATGAGTAGGAGACACCAACACAAGATTATGCATCCCATTTTGTCATTTTGGAGCATGTGGAAGGATTGAGATTTATAAAACTTTATATATGTTGATACCATAGATAGGTCGATCCAAGAACTTCTTGAGTTCTCTAATTCATTGTCCTCAACCTTTACTATAGTTTATAGTAGTGGAGCACATGCAATTGCATTCATTTTGAATCTATTCATATATCATTATCATAAAAGACCTACATACCTACATGGATGCAAGTGAATTTTATCTTTCAACTTTAATTTCATCTTTCCTATAGATCTATTTATAAAGATACTTGGAAATTTATTGTTTCCTATAGATCTATTTATAAAGATACTTGGAAATTTATTGTTGTCTAAAGAATAGGTGGACATACTTCCTCAATTTCTAAAGTTAAAAATATGTAAATTTAGAGACAACAACAAAAAGAGTGATTCAATCCATTGTTACATTTATGGGAAACAAAACAAAGATTGATAGTTATATGAAGGGTTTGGTTTTGCCCAAGGAGACATGGTTTTGTCTGTACATTTGGTTATATATTGTTATCTTATATTTTAGTAAGGTTATATATTTTTAGCTTATATTTTAGCAATATTGACGTACATAGGGATGCTCTTAGTTGCCCCTTTAGACTAGATGGAAAACATTATTTCCTTGGTTTATTAACCATCAAGGGCTTGGACACCAAAGTGATATTGAATCAAATAGGCATTTATTCTCACAATGGATATAAATTATTCAAATGTGTATTATTCTTCTACACAACTCTAAAGTTTATTAAATAAATGTGCATACATGGTGATCACAACACGTGATGGGTTGTTTGGTTGTTGCATTCAAAACCTAGTAGAGTTGGCGATGGCCCAAACCAAATGGATTCCATTACAAGAACAATAAATATTTAATAGGAATAGAGGACCAAGTAATGAATTATTAATACAAAGAAAAACAACATGAAGGGGCTTGGAGTGTAAAACTAATCCCTGTAGTAGTATATTTAATTGGAAACATACCTTAATGTTCTTGATTTGAAAAATTGATTTTCCATCTGGGAATAATAAATTCTCAATGGAAAATCATTTTATGTAATTGTGTAGGGTAAAATCATGAAGGTGGGTAACACTTTTGTGAGAATTGGGTCTCCAAAATTCCTAGAGACCTTTTTTCGGTTGAACTAATACTTCTTTCGGCCGAAATTCTTATTTTTTCGACCGAACCTTTGGACGTCAAGCCAAAAGGTACCATGATGACGCCCTCGATTTTTGTGTACAATATTATCCAGATGAATTTTGTTCATCCTGTTGGACACACCAACCACACTGAAAGGGGGGGGTGAATCAATGTAGGGATCTTTTTCAACTTCCCTTCTAAAAAATCCTTAGTTAGAAATCACCATTTACTCATCACTTACTTACTGTCATTTATAACCAGTTAAATGTGAACATATATCAACAACATGTAACATCAACATATATCATCAATAAGTCATCACCACAAGGAACACAAAGAACACAAGATGTATGTACAATTTCATTTTTATTACGGACTACAATCCTTGGGTTATCAACAACAACTGAATAGAGTTACAACTCTACAACAACACCAACTCTACAATACAAGACTCAACTTACACAACTCAGCACCAACTGAGAAGAGGATTCAATCCTCAGCAGATACCAATCTGTCAACAAGTATGCGACCTATCAATAGTGCAACATGTGTATGTACACTCCCTACCAATAGTACAACTCGCGTATGTATGCGGCCTATCTATACTACAACTTGCGTATGCCTTCTAAGTAATTAGGGTTTTCTCTCCATGAAAAACTAAAATCCTTTGCAGCCTTCAGTCGCATTCACTTATGCCTTTTACTGTCCAATCTTTACCATAACCAATCACAACACATCTATGCTCTCCAACAACTTACTCATGCTCCTCAACCATACAATATGAATGTTACTTAAACATAAGCAACTAGTATAATATGGAAACCACATCAGTACTAAACCATAAGAGTGTTTCTCACTTTAACAATCAATCAACATAACCTTATCACCACATCCATACCAAGAATGCCTTAAGAATTCACCATATAATAAGAAAGAGTATCCATCAAGACAAATATGTAACCATACCAAAACTTTTATGGTAGATGTAAGCCCATAGAATGCAGATCTGGAACTTGCTTCGGAATTCAAGAACCAGGCATCAGCTCACACTCAAGTCTTCATGACTTCCTCCAATTGCATGCACTCTGTCTTCCTTCAGCCCACGTGTGTACGTGCCCTGCCTCATTGTAGATCGTGTATGTACGTGCTCTCACCCACTGCTGCTCACGTACTTCTTCATAAACTAGGGTTTATGAACTTCCGAAACTTTCATCGTCAAGGTCTCAAACTTATGGAAACTTTGATGCGTTCATGAGATCCTCCAGTCAATCTCTCTCTCAGAATAGATCTTCAATATATGCTCAAGAGATATTTTTACAAGAGACCCTTGCCTCTTATTTATACTTTCCAAGTAACTTCCTTAGAAACATCTTCTTGGCCACTTTGTCCACATAGTCACTTATGTCCAACTTTGTCCAATTTTCCACTTGTCCATATATCCAATAGCCACTTGACCACTCAACCCACTTCCCTCATTTTAGGGTTAACCCTCTTATAACTACTTTCCATAATTATGAATTTATCCATTTACTTTATTATTTAAATAATCCTCTTTGACTTTATCACTTCACTTTATTATTTAAATAATTTCTTCTTTGTAATCACTTTGACTTCTTTAACCTTTTGGGGCTTCAAGCCAGCGTATGAGGATCCTCCAACTTCGTAAGGCCATAACTCTCAAATCGTGAGGAGTTATGTGACATTCTACATACCACCGAAAATAGCATAACACGCACTATCCATCTAGGATAGTTTCACTGACAAATTCATTGACCTTCATCTCATTATTCCGCAATTAAGCATGGGTTCTCTAACCATACTTCTAGGATAACTCAGCCGCAAAGCATCTTCCTGTGAGGGATTTCACCATAAGGGGGCCACTTTGGAGTTCATCTATTTGTACTTCCTATCAACCATGATAAGATAATAATGATTCATCTTTACATTAATCCAACTCAAATAACCCATGACAATATGTCACTATAACATTGTCCCTTTGTCATTGGTTCTATACATGACCACATGATCCAACGATTAATACATTAATGCATCCATCCATATATGCATCATATATCAATGACAACACATCGATCCTTCTTCATGTATGCATGGTATCATCTATATATGAATCCAATTGACATCAATTCATTCACACCAATGATAATACATACTTCATCAATATACCATGACAAGACATTGTTCCTTTGACATCAATGACAACATGATCCAATAATCTCCTCCTTTAGCATTGATGGAAATATCAACATTGATGTCAATGTCAATCATTGATGGAAACATGTAGACAAGGAATTGCTCTACATCAATAGTCATCTCAATCACATCAATGTGACTATATCTCCCCCTTTGACATCAATGGAAAAGGGTCCTTCTCTCCTTGGGGTTGCTCCCCTTGCCTGAGCTCTCCTTGGGGTTGATCCCCCTACCTAGATGCCTTGATCTTCCTCTAAATAATATCTCCCCTTTTGAACAAGGGATATCACTCTGATGTAATTATGAAGACATATCGCTCATGCTCCCCCTTTGACCATCAATCCTCCTGAAACTATGCCTATGTGCTCTTTCTCTAAGTATAGGGGTCTTTTTCCAAGTATTTATCTTTGCATCTGAAAAATATCTCCTCCTAGAATCATAGGAAGAAGAATGAATCCCCCTATGGTTATGTCTCCCCCTATCTTCTCTACAATATGAACAATATTCTACCATTGCAATATGCTTTTGTTGCAAATGCTACTGCTCAATCGAAACATAGATCAACCACTTTTTCTATGACAATCCTTGGACCTGTCCATGCATCAAACTTGTGTCATACCATAAAATATATGTCAGCAATGAAATAGAGAATCATGAACAAAACATCAACCAAGTACATCATGTTCCATATTTTGTGCCCACCATGTACAACACCTATGTACATCAACCATGTACATCAATACCATACAATATGTTGTAAGATATCATCAATGGAGTGTATCAACCATGTGCCTCAAACAAGTGTCATATCATTCATGATATGCTTCTACCATGAACCAAGTGCCACAACCATGTATCTCAATCAATCAAGTGTCTCAACTATGTCATCCCATACATCATGTACTAAAACAAGTAATACCAATGATGTATTTTAGCCAAGTATTATCATCCGTAGCCATATACCATCTATGAGTGTATCAACATTTCACTAATAATGTATCCCACCTATACCAAGCAAGCATGTCAACCATGCACCAATACCACAACAATATGAACCTCATACATGTATGTCATATCCATCATAAAACATGTGCCAATCATACTGCTAGCAGGTGCCTCTAACAATGTACCAGAAGTGTACCAATCATGCATCAACTATAGATCAAGATATGACTCATCAATTATGTACAACATGACCACCTCATCAACTCATCAACTACATGTCCCACTATGTATCTCAACCATATGCCAAATGCATGCACCAAGATATCCAACAAATATGCCTCCAATAATACAACATAAGGTAAATCAAGGGGACTCAAAATATGTACCAGCCATGTACCATAACAGATCTGTCTCAACCTTCATTCACTACAAAAAATACTAAACATCCAAAGATACATGTACTAAAAGTGTGTCTCAATATATCAATGACATCTCTAGCTAGCCTTATCATGATATATCTCATAACCAATGTGCCATAACTTCGTTGTCACAACCAACATTGTTCCTCAACAGAAAAATGTCTCAATCCACACTCTAGGGTTTGTACCATGCATCCAATATAGTCTTTCAACACTCAACCATATGTCACCACCATACATACATCAATTATGTATGCCAACATGTAATCATCAAAACTTGCAACAAACAATGTCAGACCCTGCAACAAAGATTTACACCATCGTACCATGCTAAAACACATATGCATAGCCTTTTTCCCAAGGCTTTTACCACAGATACATGGCCTGCTATATAGACAGCTCTCATTTGTACGTGACCTATTCATAGGTCAGCTCGTGCATGTACACGACTGTTATCAATGTAACCTGCGTATGCTTCTGAATATGTCAAACTTGAGCTTCCCTTAAGGTTACCACCCTATTCTGAGTGATTAGTCTTCTTCACCCACTTCTGAAGGTGTCCCAACTTCTCAGAACTTAAGCTCTGAGCTTCTATCTTTTCAAACATTTATTCCTTCCTAACTTCATGCTTTCTTCTATTCATGCTATATGAAGCATTCCTCATGGATTTTCTTCTTGTGTTCTAGCATGTTGATTAAGGTTGGTTGTCATTGATGTCAACCCTTGAAGAAAGCCCAGTAGCACAAAGGTTTGGGTAATGGACCCAATTTTTTTTTATGTAAAGATGACTCATTATTGTCTTGTCATGGTTGATAAGAAGTACAAATGGATGAACTCCAAAGTGGTCCCCTTATAGTGAAATCCCTCACGGGAAGATGCTTTGCAGATTGAGTTATCCTAGAAGTATGGTTAGAGAACCCATGCTTAATTGTGGAATAATTAGATGAAGGTTAGTGAATTTTTCAGTGAAACTATCCTATATGGATAGTGCTTTTCATGCCATTTCTAGTGGTATGTGGAATTTCACATAACTCCTCACGGTTAGAGAGTTATGGCCATGTGAAGTTGGAGGACCCTCATGAGTCATCTAAAAGCCCCAAAAAGTCAAAGTTTTGGAAAAAGAAATTATTTGAATAATTAAGTTAATGGAGAAGTCCCTAAAATAAGGAAAGTGGGTTGCTACATGAAAGTATAAATAAGAGGCAAGGATCTCTCATTTAAATACACTTGATCATATTGAATATCTTTTGTTGTGTGAGGATTATTGAAAGTACTCATTGATACATCTGAAGTTGTGAAAGTCTGAGGTAGTACTAAGGGTTGACGGTGAAATTCTCGGAATTACAACGAAAACTAAAAAAACTATATTTTCTTAGGCATACGTGGGTTGGCAATATATAAGGTGCGTAAATACTGAGGTGCATGTGGGATGGTTGTGTATAGGGTGTGTACATGTTGGTAAATCCATGGAAACTTGAAGAGATGAAGATGCATAGGTTCTAGATTCTAAGATCAAGCTCCCATGAAGGTCTACAGTGCTCAGATACATCAGATCTATCCATTGGTTCAAAAGATATGTCTTATTTCTATGAATAGTTGGATTTTGATGTATGCATGAGAAATGGTTATGGAGATTTGAGAATTCTCCCTAGAAAGACAACTGGTTGCATGGGATATTCTATATAAGTCATATCTATAGAAATACAGTGTTGGTATATTTATCATTGATACCTATTGTTGAGGCACAACTTGTATTTCTTGGCATATGGATAAGGTCTTTTTTGGTACATAGTTGAGAGCTTGTATTTGTGAAATGGTTGATGTATTGAGAGGCTGAATATCAGAAAGGGTTTGATGACTAGATCATGTGAGGGTTATTATAATTGTTCATGATTACACATACCTATATGGCACATGACTAGAGAGAGATATATATGCTTTGGGTAAATTTTATGTATGAGGATGCATGTACAGGGTACAGTTACAGTCTGGATATAGTGGCAGGTTATAGATCTATTTGAAAAAGTTACAAAGGGTCAAAATTTTTCAAGAGAAATAAAACCCTAGTTTTCAGAAGGCATACGCAGGTTGCATAAAAGTTTGGTCGCATATATATGCATGATGCATAAAATATAGGGTGCATACATACGCATGTTGCAGCACTATAGGTCGCATACTTGTTGTATTTTTGTTGAAACATATTCATTTCAGGTACATATTGATTAAAGGGAAGTTGCACATGTTGGATGCAGTTCAGTTGTATAGATTGATACAGTTTTACAGTGGTATATCTCACAGTGATAGTGTGACAGTGGTTCCATCATTCTACTTCTACTTCAGGGTGGTTGGACGGGGCAAGGACAGGTGGTTGTAGCCAGAGAACATAGGGGGTTGTAGCCTCATTCTGGTTGTAGCCAGAAAAACGAGGAGTTGGAGCTTCCCTCAGGTTGTATCCTAAGAAACTAGGGTATTGGAGCCTCCTTCCAGTTGCAATTGGAAAGAAAAGGAAGTTGGTGCTTCCAATGAATGTAATTCTTCAAGACATATAAGAAAAAAGATTATGTGGTTTTCTCCATCTTCGGGTTTCCACGTAAAACACGGGTGTACTGTGTATGTGTATGATTGCTCATTTGTTCATTGTTTATTTACTCTGCAGTTATTGGATGATAATGCTACATTGATATTTCACTTGGATTATATGGTTAAAAAGGATTAGATTGCTCTATTACTGATTCATCCCCCTTCTCAGTAATCCAACAATTGGTATCAGATTAGGTTCCTTCAGAAATCAGTTTAACCACTTAAAGGTAGAACATGGAGAGAAACAACTTGTATAAAAATGGAATACCACAATTTGATGGACATAAGTATGCATTTTGGAGCATAAGGATGAAGACATATATACATGCACAGGGATTTGAAATTTGGCAATCAATTGTAGATGGATACACAATACCAACAGTTCCACCAACAAATGAAAAAACAGTGAAACTCGGTCAGAATAATTCCAAAGCCACAAATGCACTTCTGAATCGTCTTGGTGAAACAATATTCACCAAAGTTGCACATTGTAAATACACTAAATATATTTGGGACAAACTTCAAAATATTTATGAAGAAGATTCAAAAGTCAAAGAAACAAAGCTTCAAACTTACAGAGGTCAGTTTGAACAACTAAAGATGAAGGAAGATGAGAATATTGCAACTTACTTCTTACGAGTCGATGAAATAGTAAATGCAATCATAGGATTGGGAGAATAAATCAAAGAATTGGTAATTATTCAAAAGGTTCTAAGATCTCTTCCTATGAGATTTGATCCTAAGATATCATCACTAGAAGAAATACCAAATCTAAACTCAATAAGCATGGACGAAGTACATGGAATCTTCACAGCATATGAAATGAGAATTGAACAGGAAAATCCAGATGTTAAAGAAGCATCCAAAATATTAAACCAAAAGGGAAAGCAACAAGAAAAATAACATAGCAGCAATAGTGACGTCTCAGAAGATGATGAAGAAGTGGCCAACTTTGTCAAAAGACTGAACAAGGGAACTGACGGTAGGTATAGAGGTAAGCTTCCTTTAATTTATTTTAATTGTGATGGTATTGGTCATTTTGCTAACAATTGTCCTCTTACAAAAAAGAGAAATGATGAAGGTGACTCAAAAAGAAGACAAACATATAAAGGCAAAAGAACCACAAAGAAAATTTTCAAGAAAATCTTATGCACCAAAGAAGACATCTCATCATCAAATGAAGATGAAGTCAGTAACAGTGAGACAGAAAGGGTTTTATTCATGGCAGTAGAAGACTCGGATAAAGAAGACTCCAAAGTAGAATATGAAGAATCCGAATAAGAAATTGAAGAGGTAGAAGTTGACTACCGAGAAGAACTGATGAGTGTCATAGAAGATATCAGAAGAGAAAAGAGGAAAAACAAGAAGCTACAAGCAGAACTAGACAAGAAAGAAGACACTCAGGAATTAGAACAAATGATCACAAATTTGAAGGTTCAAATTGAAGAAGATAAAATAATTGAAGAAGCACTCAAAGAACAGCTAGAAGAAAGAGAGAGGATCATTGAAAATTTGGAAGCAGAGATTGTCACATTAAGAAAGGATCCTCAAAAGAAAAATATGCAGAATAGTTCAAAATTTTTGAATGACATTATCAGCAGTCAAAGGCCTAATCATGACAAGTCTGGACTTGGATACAATCAGACAGAAAATGATCAAGCTCCACAACAACAAAATAAGAAACATATCCAAACAATTATTCAGAAATAATCAAAGGGGATAGGAAGGTCTACATAGAAAATTACAGGGGCACTCCTCCACCAAGAAGATTCAGATTTTAGAGTCAACGACCAACAGAAATAGATAGGTCTCAGGAAGAAGAAGGATTCATAAGAGCACCTCCTTTCAGAAGATCTTCAAATCCCAGGTATCAAACTATCTTTTTTGGTTTATGCTATGCATGTAATGATTTTGGACATAAAGCTGTGAATTGCAAAGCTAACAACAGAAACATAAACAACTTTGAAAGTCGTACACAAAAGGGTTATCCAAGCAGGCTTAGTGAAACACAGAGAAGAATTTACAAAAGGTTTGAATCATTGAGCACTAAAGTGGAATGATACAAGTGTAACAACTTTGGACACATGCCAAATATTGCAGAATGACAATCCCTCCTACAGAACCATAACAGAACAACAACAATCACAGACAGGAACCTCAGAAAAGGACATGGATAAGAAAGCAGAATCAATACAGCAATGAAGAATGCACACTCACTCTACAAGATAAGCAGAAGAAACGTGGTTGGTATGTTGACAGTGGTTTTTCAAAACACATGACAAGTGATAGAGACAACTTTCTGACATTAAGAAAGGAAAGAGATGGATCAGTCTCCTTCGGAAACGATGATTCAACTAAAATCATTGGAAAAGGCACAGTCAGAATTGGGAACAAGACTACAAAGGCAAAAAATGTTCTACTAGTAGAAGATATGAAACATAATCTTCTAAGTGTGAGTCAAATTTGTGACCAAGGTCATAAAGTTACTTTCGATTAACAAAAGTGTGAGATAAGAAAAGAAGGTTCGGGAAAATTGATTGCTATAGCTACGAGAACTTCAAGCAACATATATGTGTTAAGTGAAATTGGAAATGAAAAGTGTTGTCTAAGAAAGAAAGATGAAAGTTGGCTATGGAAGAGAAGAATGGGTTACATACATTTTGATAACCTTGTCAAAGTAAGAAAAAGAGAAGAAGTCAGAGAAATTCCCCAGATCACGAAACCAACCAACACTTTATGCAAGCATTGTCAACAAGGAAACCAAACAAAGACCAGGTTCAAGTCAAAGGAATATTCAACAACAAGACCACTGGAAATTGTGCATATTGATCTAGTTGGACCAACAACAACAAAGGGTTTAAAAGGTGAGAAATATTTTATGTTATTAGTTAATGATTATACAATAATAAGTTAGAAGCTTTTGAAAACTTCAAGATCTACAAGGAAATGGTTGAAAATGAAATGGATTCAAAAATCAAATGCTTGAGATCTGATAATGGAGGAGAGTTCACTTCAAAGGAATTTATGGATTACTACAGTAGTCCTGGAATAAAAAGGCAATTCTCTGTTTCTAGGACACCTCAACAAAATGGAGTTGTTGAAATAAAGAACAGGACAATACAGGAAATGGCTCAAACAATGCTAATGGATTCCAAATTGACAGATATTTTTTAGACACAGACAGTGCATACAATAGTTCACATTAAAAATAGAGTAATGCTCATAAACAACACTAAAAAAACTCCCTACGAGTTATGGAAAGGAAGACAAGCAAATGTGAAGCACTTCAGAGTTTTTGGAAGCAAATGCTACATCAAAAGAGAAGATGGCAAAATGGGAAAGTTTGATTCTCGTGTGGACAAAGGAGTACCTTTTGGTTACTCAATTACAAGAAAATCATGCAAGTGTTACAACATGAGATTAAACAATGTTGTGGAAAGAATCAATGTAACAATTGATGAAACAGGTAGACAAGAATTAAAGGAAGAAGAAAATGAATCAATGGAACAACTTTACGAAGAAGAAACAAAAGATGAAAAAGAAGGGGAAGACAAAGAGGATCCGACAGAAGCAGAATATCAAGTTCATCAAGTGACTCCAACGACACCTAGAAGATGAGTACAAAAGAATCATCCTTCAGATCAAATTATTGTAAACAAAGATGCAGGAGTTGAAACTAGAAGAAGAATGCGTTCACCAGAACAAATGCACCTAGCACTCACATCTACGATTAAACCAACCTATTTTGAAGAGGCCAGCAAAGATGAATTTTGGAATAAGGTCATGGATGAAGAATTGGATCAAAGAGAGAAGAATGACACTTGGGAATTGGTTCCAAGACCAAAGGATAAGAATGTGATCGACACAAAGTGGGTTTACAGGAACAAATTGAATGAATATGGACAGGTTACAAGGAACAAAGCTATATTTGTATGTAAAGGATATGCACAGGTTGAAGGAATCGACTTTGAAGAGACATTTACCCCAGTTTCTAGAATGGAAGCAATCCGATTGATTTTATCTTATGAATGCTCCAAAAATATTAAAGTTTATCAGATGGACGTAAAATCATCTTTTATGAATGGGGAACTTGAAGAAGAAGTCTACATTGAACAACCAGAAGGATTTCAGTTGTCAGAGAACACAGATTATGTGTGTAAATTAAAGAAGGCCTTGTATGGTCTAAAATGGACTCCTAGAGCATGGTACTCTAGACTGGATAAATAATTACAACAAGCAGGGTTCAGAAAAGGAAGTGCAAACAACAACCTCTACATCAAGGTAAGTCAAGATAGTATTTTATTAATTGAAGTTTATGTTGATGATATTATTTTTGGTAGTGATGATACAGTTTAAGCCAGAAATTTGCAAAGGATATGCAGAATGAATTTGAAATGTCATTACTTGGAGAACTATCCTTCTTTGTGGGAATTCAGATACGTCAAAGAAACCAAGGAATTTTTATTTATGAAACCAAGTATATCAGAGAAATGCTAAAGAGGTTAGGAATGGAAGATTGCAAACTAGTTATCACTCCCATGCAAACCAATTGCAAGTTGAGCAAAGATGATGATTCAAAGTCTACAGATCAGAGGAAATACAGGTCAATGATTGGTAGCCTACTATATGTGACAACATCCAGACCAGATGTAGTGCAGGCAGTTGGACAGGTGGCACTATTTCAAGCAACACCAAATGAATCACATGTATTAGCAGTGAAGAGGATTTTTAGATATCTCAAAGGAACATAAGAGTTTGGATTATGGTATCCAAAAAGAAAGGATCTATCACTTATTACCTACACATATGCAGATTGGGTAGGTTGTATTGATGACCGACGAAGCACCAGTGGAGTAACGTTCTACATGGGTGAGTGTTTAGTATCATGGATAAGCAAGAAATAATCATCAGTATATTTATATACCATCAAGGCAGAGTATATTGCAGCAACAACATGTTGTACACAGGTTCTATGGATGAAAAAAACTCTACGGGAATAGGTTGCAAAAAATAACATCATAGTTGAGTATGTGGGAACAAAAGAATAAGTGGTAGACATATTTACAAAACCACTTCCACGAGAATCCTTTGAGTATCTTTGCCAGAGGCTTGAAGTTATTTCTTCTCCAAAATGAATGCTTTTGAATGTTTATCTTATATGTCTTAGATGTACACGAGGAAGAACCATAAAGAGGACAGTTCAGTTAGGGAGAGTAGCCCTAGATGGAAAGACACTTTTATCATTGATGAAAAAGGGAGAGAGATTTATCAAATGCAGAGGACAGAGGCATGATTCTAGGGGGAGAAATGGTCACAGAGATGCAGAGGACAGAGGCATGGTTCTAGGGGGAGCATGAGTGATATGATTTTAGTATTGCATCAGAGTGTTTCCATCAATGACAAAGGGGGACATTGTTGATTAAGGTTGGTTTTCATTGATGTCAACCCTTGAAGAAAGTCTGGTAGCACAAAGGTTTGGGTAATGGACCCAAGTTTGTTTTATGTAAAGATGACTCATTATTGTCTTATCATGGTTGATAAGAAGTGTTGGCATGTTTTACAAGCAGTGTATGCTTATCATTGATGGAAAGTACAACAATGATGATGGCTTGAGTACAAGTATAATGTGTCAGGCGGGCACCAGAAGTATTTTGGGGAGACGCAACAGAGAAATCTCGTGAAGACCAGAAGAGATAGTGCAGAGGTGCATGCAGAGTGAAAGAGTGTGCTTTTTCATTTGATGGCAAACAGGAAGGCAAGGAAGATCAGCAGCGATGATGGCATGGAAAGGTCAGAAGCATAAACTCCATTTTGGAGTTTCGGATACCGGGAGTTGGAGGAGTCAAGAGTCGAGACTCTTCGTCACAAGAGTCCCAAAGTTGTGAAATGTGAAATGTTGAAATCCCGAAACAAGCACATCAACAAAGACTCCATTTCGGGTTTTCACAGACCGGGAAATCAAAGGTTTATGATACCGGGCGTTGGAGGAGTCAAGAGTCGAGACTCTTCATCTCAGGAGTCCCGAAGTTCTGAAATGTGAAACGCTGAAATCCCAAAACAGCCACATCAACAAAGACTCCATTTCAGAGTTTCAGATACCAGGAGTTGGAGGAGTCAAGGAAGCAACTAGCAACAGGAATTCGCGACATGCGAAATGCCGAAATGCCGAAATGCCGAAATGAAAAATGTGAAATGCATGTTCAGAATTGGCCCCTGGTTATAACCTATGGTCACATCGACTAAGGATTAAGGGAGGAGATAGCATGAAGCTAATCTCCATTTCATGATCGGGAGTTGGAAGAGTCAGAGTGACTCGCAACAAATTCGCGAAACGCGAAATTGCGAAATGCAGTTTCGAATAAGGTTGTGGTCACAGCCAGTGGTCACATCTGTGGAAGATGGAGGAAGGAGCTAGTGCAACCAAGATCCATTTCAGAGATCGCGGCATGGAGCGTCAAGATATCTCATCACAAGGAATGTTGAAATGTTGAAATACGGAAATGTAAAAAACACCTTTTGGTGTAGGTTTCGGATACCGGGAGTTGGAGTGTCGAAACACTTCACCACAAGGAATGCCGAAATGACGAAATGCGAAAATGCGAAAAATGCCTTTTGGTGTAGGTTTCAGATACCAGGAGTTGGAGTGTCGAAACACTTCACCACAAGGAATGCCAAAATACCGAAATGCGTTCTCTTGGAGGTTCACAGTGTAACTTCTAGAAACGACTGATGGTTTCTTCCAAAGGACTCGGAGAGACTTCAGGGTGATCGCTAGAGAAGATGAAGAGTCTCGAGGCATCCTCCAGATGCATGAAGACTACTCATAGAGGCTATTGACATATGTAAGACTGTTGGAGCCTGGAACTGCAACATAGGGAATGAGCTCGACTGTGACAGAGAAGACAAAGAGTCTCAACTGTTGGAGAGGCTAAGGAATCTCGGCATAACACCCAGTGATGATGGACGCATGGGTTTAACCGCCAGAGAAGCTGAAGAGTTGTAATGATGATCAAGAAGAGCACTCGACATGGGGAGAGCATGCAGAATCATTGCACAGATAGCATGCACAAGGTGCACAGAGACTATAAGAATGCAGAACAAAGAAGAGACGAGGGTTGTTGTTGAGAGTTATTATGTGTGTAGAAGGAGGCAGAGTGTAGCAACTGAATGCATAGAAGAGTAATGGTGCATAGAAGGGACATGGCACACAGAGAATAAAGTGAAGTAGAAGAAAAGAATAGAGATGCATAGCTAAGACAGTAAAAGAAGGCTAAGGTGCACTTGTAGAGAAAAGTAGAAGATTAGAAATCACAAGAAGATGCAGGCAGAGAGACACTGATACAGGAGAGCAGAGCAGCATAGCAGAACAATGATAAGCCTGGTAAGCCAATGACAACTATTGAATCACTGTAATAAGTTTCAGTAGAAAATATTTATATTTCATGGTGGTTGGGAGGAGCTAGGGAGGATTGTTGTCCTCAAAGGTTCAAGTGGGTGCTTGAACACAGGGAGTTGTAGCTTCCATCTGGTTGCTGCCAGAGAAACCAGAGTGTCAGGGTAGTGCAAGGGAGAACTGTTGTTCTCTGTTTTATAGGTTGGTGCCTGTGTGACTGGAAGTTGGTGCTTCCATCCAGTTGGTGATGGAACACTTAGGGAGTTTTTGTTGCCTTCTAGTGGGTGCTAGAGAAACCAGGGAGTTGGTGATTCCTTCTAGTGGGTGCTAGAGAAACATAGGGAGTTGGTGCTTCCTTCTAGTTGGTTCTAGAGAAAACAAAGAGTTGGTGCTCTCAGCAAGTTGCAGCTTGCAAAATAGAGGTTGTAGCCTCACAATGAGTTGGAGATCATATGTATGATAATGTACAGAATGTAAAGATTACTTATCATACCAAGAAGAAGAGGTTTTTACCCTTTATGGGTTTCCTCAGGAAATATCTATCTCTGTGTATCTCATATGTGTGAATGATGATGAATGTTCTATTGCTTACTTCCCTATATTATTGTGATCGTCATTGAGAGTTCTGTAATGAATTTAAAATGAGCATAATTCTTTAAGCATGGTAACAACTGATTCACCCCCCCCCCCTCTCAGTTGTCCAACAATTGGTATCAGAGACGACCCCTTTTATCTAAGGGTAGATGCTAGAGCTTAAACATGTCAAGCCATGAAGGAAATTAAACCAATAAGGCCCCTTTGTTCAATGGAACAAACTTTTCCTTCTAGAAAGTTAGAATGAGAACCTACATAATGGGTTTAGGTGCAGATGTATGGGATGTGGTAGATACTGGTTATGTAAAGCTAGTTGTACTAGCTAATAAGGATGACAAGCTAGAATGTAGCTTCAACGCTAAGGCTATGAATGCTATCTTAAGTGGGCTTGCAGAAGCAGAATTCGTAAAAGTTATGCACCTAGGAACTGCCAAAGAAATGTGGGACAAACTCATTAGAAGTTATGAAGGTAATGAGAAGGTAAAGGACACCAAGCTTCAAACCTATAGAGTACAGTTTGAACAGTTGAAGATGAAATAAGATGAAACTGTTGGAAAATACTTTCTGAGAGTTGAAGAACTGGTAAATGCAATGAAATCACTTGGTGAAAAAATTGAGGAACCTTCTTTAGTTCAGAAAATTTTGAGATCTCTACCAGATAGGTTCAACCCGAAGGTCTCT
>ML813557.1:31373-53668 GCA_009831015.1 Picea engelmannii | reverse complement strand
AAATATCTAAGAGAAATGTTGAAAAGGTTTCAAATGGAAGATTCTAAACCTGTGGGCACACCTATGGTTATTGGATGAAAATTAAGCAAGGATGATGACTCACCTGATGTTGATCAAAGTTCATATAGGTCAATGATAGGCAGTTTGTTGTACATCACATCATCTCATCCAAACATAATGCATGTTGTTGGAATGGTAGGAAGATATCAGTCTGCACCTAAACAGAGTCATTTGCTAGCTGCCAAAAGGATATTTAGATATTTGAAAGAAACAATGAACTATGGCCTATGGTATCCTAAGAATTAGAATTTTCAATTGTCAGTCTACTCAGATGTTGATTGGGATAACTGCATGCATGAAAGGAAAAGCACGAGTGGAGGTGCGTTCTTCTTAGGAGATTCTCTAGTAGCATGGTTGAGTAAAAAGAAAGGTTCCATTTCTTTATCAACTATTGAGGCAAAGTACATTACTGATGCTACCTATTGCACTCATGTATTATGGATGATTCAAACACTCGCAGACTTGGAGGTAAAATACGCTGCACCGATCCCAATTCATTGTGATAACACTAGTGCCATCAGTGTGTCCAAGAATCCTATATTCCACTCCAAGACCAAGCATATTCCCATAAAATACCATTTTCTGAGAGAGCAGGTCACCAATCAGATTGTTCAGGTCCATTACATTCCAACCACATAACAAATTGCAGACATCTTTATTAAACCCCTAGCCAAGACACCATTTGAATATCTCCAACAGAAGTTGGGTGTCATCCCGTCTCACATCTAAGAGAGTCCATCCTGTTAGGGGGAGTTTGTATTGAATGAATATCTGATACCTCCGAAAAATACTGCAACAGCTCAGGGGGGCGTGTTTTTTTTTACATTGATGTCAAAGGGGGAGAAAAGAACAGGTCCGGGTGCCTTTGTTGCCATCAATTCCAAAGGGGGAGATTGTTGGCATGTTTTACAGGCAGTGTATGCTTGTCATTGATGGAAAGTACAGTAGTGATGATGGCTTGAGTACGGGTATAATGTGCCAGGTGGGCACCAGAATTATTTTGGAGAGACACAATAGAGAAAGCTCATGAAGACCAGAAGAGATAGTGCAGAGGTGCACACAGAGTGTAAGAGTGTGCTTGTTCATTTGATGGCAAACAAGAAGACAAGGAAGATCAGAAGTGATGATGGCATGGAAAGATCAGAAGCGTAAAATCCATTTCGGAGTTTCGAATACCAGGAGTTGGAGGAGTCAAGAGTCGAGACTCTTCATCACAGGAGTTCTGAAGTTGCGAAATGCGAAACGCCGAAATCTCGAAATAGTCACATCAACAAAGACTCCATTTTGGGTTTTCGCAGACCGGGAAATCAAAGGTTTCTGATACCGGGAGTTGGCTGAGTCAAGAGTCGATACTCTTCATCTCAGGAGTCACGAAGTTGCGAAATGCGAAATGCCAAAATCCCGAAACAATCACATCAACAAAGACTCCATTTCGGAGTTTCGGATATCGGGAGTTGGAGGAGTCAAGGAAGCAACTCGCAACAGGAATTCGTGACATGCGAAATGCCGAAATGCAGAAAAACAAAATGAAAAATTGCGTGTTCAAAATTGGCCCCTGGTCATAACCTATGGTCACATCGACGAAGGCTCAAGGGAAGAGCTAGCATGAAGCTAATCTCCATTTCATGATCGGGAGTTGGAAGAGTCAGAGTGACACGCAACAAATTCGCGAAACACAAAATTACGAAATGCAGTTTCGAATAAGGCTGTGGTCACAGCCAGTGCTCACATCTGCGGAAGATGGAGAAAGGAGCTAGTGCAACCAAGCTCCATTTTGGAGATCGCGACATGGAGCGTCAAGATATCTCATCACAAGGAATGCCGAAATGCCAAAATACATAAATGCAAAAAACACCTTTTGGTGTAGGTTTCGGATACCGGGAGTTGGAGTGTCGAAACACTTCACCACAAGGAATGTCGAAATGTGAAAATGCGAAAAACACCTTTTGGTGTAGGTTTCAGATACCAGGAGTTGGAGTGTTGAAACACTTCACCACAAAGAATGTCGAAATGCCAAAATGCGTTCTCTTAGAGGTTCATAGTGTAACTGCTAGAAACAAATGATGGTTTCTGCCAAAGGACTCAGAGAGACTTTAGGGTGATCGCCAGAGAATATGAAGATTCTCGAGGCATCTTCCAGATGCATGAAGATTACTCATAGAGGCTATTGATAGATGTAATACCATTGGAGCCTGGAACTGCAACTGAGGGAATGAGCTCGACTGTGACAGAGAAGACGAAGAGTCTCAACTACTGGAGAGGCTAAGGAATCTCAGCATAACACCCAGTGATGATGGACGCATGGGTTTAACCACCAGAGAAGCTGAAGAGTTGTAATGACGATCAGGCAGAGAACTCGACATGGTGAGAGCATGCAGAAGCATTGCACAGATAGCATGCACAAGGTGCACAGAGACTATAAGAATGCAGAACAAAGAAGAGATGAGGGTTTCTTTTGAGAGTTATTCTGTATGTAGAAGGAGGCAGAGTTCAACAGCTGAAATGCATAGAAGAGTACTGGTGCATAGAAGGGACATGGCACGCAGAGCATAAAGTGCAACATAAGCAAAGAACAAAGATGCATAGCTGAGACAGTAAAAGAAGGTTGAGGTGCACTTATAGAGAAAAGCAGAAGATCAGAAAGCACAAGAAGATGTAGGTAGAGAGACACTGATACAAGAGAGCAAAGAAACATAGCAGAACAATGATAAGCCTGGTAAGCCAATGACAACTATTGAATCACTGTAATAAGTTTCAGTAGAAAATATTTATTTCAAGGTGGTTGGGAGGAGCTAGGGAGGACTGTTTTCCTCAGAGGTTCAAGTGGGTGCTTGAACACAGGGAGTTGTAGCTTCCATCTGGTTGCAGCCAGAGAAACCAGAGTGGCAAGGTGGTGCAAGGGAGAACTGTTGTTCTCTGTTTTACAGGTTGGTGCCTATGTGACTGGAAGTTGGTGTTTCCATCCAGTTGGTGCTGGAAAACTTAGGGAGTTGTTGCTGCCTTCTAGTGGGTGCTAGAGAAACTAGGGAGTTGGTGCTTCCTTCTAGTGGGTGCTAGAGAAACACAGGGAGTTGGTGCTTCCTTCTAGTTGGTGCTAGAGAAAACACAGAGTTGGTGCTCTTAGCAAGTTGCAGCTTGCAAAATAGAGGTTGTAGCCTCACAATGAGTTGGAGATCATATGTATGATAATGTACATAATGTAAAGATTATTTATCATACCAAGAAGAAGAGGTTTTTACCCTTTATGGGTTTCCTCAGGAAATATTTGTCTATGTGTATCTCATATGTGTGAATGATGTTGAATGTTCTATTGCTTAATTCCCTGCATTATTGTGATCATCATTGAGAGTTCTGTAATGAATTTAAAATGAGCATAATTTTTTAAGCACGGTAACAACTGATTCNGGGAAGACGCTTTGCAGATTGAGTTATCCTAGAAGTATGGTTAGAGAACCCATGCTTAATTGTGGAATAATGAGATGAAGGTCAGTGAATTTGTCAGTGAAACTATCCTAGATGGATATTTCTTGTCATGCCATTTCCGGTGGTATGTGGAATGTCACATAACTCCTCACGGTTAGAGAGTTATGGCCATGTGAAGTTGGAGGACCCTCATGAGTCATCTAGAAGCCCCAAAAAGTCAAAGTGTTGGAAAAATAAATTATTTAAATAATTAAGTTAATGGAGAACTCCCTAAAATAAGGAAAGTGGGTTGCTACATGAAAGTATAAATAATAAGCAAGGCTTTCTCATTTAAACACACTTGAACATATTGAATATCTTTTGTTGTGTGAGGCTTATTGCAAGTAATCATTGATACATATGAAGTTGTGAAAGTCTGAGGTAGTATGAAGGGTTGACGACGAAATTCTCAGAATTACAGTGAATACTAAAAAAACCCTATTTTATGAGGCATATGTGGGCTAGCAGTGTATAGGGTGCATACATACTGAGGCGTATGTGGCCTGGTTGCATATAGGGTGCATACATGTTGGTAAATCCATGGAAACTTGAAGAGATGAAGATGAAGAGGTTCTAGATTCTGAGATCAAGATCCTAGGAAGGTCTATATTGCTCAGATACCTCAAATCTATCCATTGGTTCAAAAGGTATGTCTTATTTCTATTAATAGTTGGATTTTTTATGTATGCATGAGAAATGGTTATGGAGATTTGAGAATTCTCCCTAGAAATACTAGTGGCTGCATGGGATCTTCTATATAAGCCAGATCTACAGAAATACAGTGCTGGTACATTTATCATTGATACTTCTTGTTGATGCACAACTTGTATTTCATGTCATATGGATAAGGGTTTTTGTGGTACATGGTTTAGATCTTGTATTTGTGAAATGTGTGATGTATTGAGAGGATGAATATCATAAAAGGTTTTATGACTAGATCAAGTGAGGGTTATTATAATTGTTCATGATTACACACACCTATATGGAACATGACTAGAGAGAGATATATATTCTTTGGGTAAAGGTTGTGTATGAGGATGCATGTACAGGGTACAATTACAGTGTGGATATAATGACAGGTTATAAATCTATGTGAAAAAGTTACAAAGGGTCAGAAGTTTTTAAGAGAAATAAAACCCTAGTTTTCAGAAGGCATACATAGGCTACATAACAGTTTGGTCACATACATACGCGGGCTACATAACATATAGGTTGCGTACATACATGTTTTGCAGCACTACAGGTCGCGTACCTATTGTATTTTTGTTGATACATGTTCAGTTCAGGTACAGATTGATTACAGGGCAGTTGTACAGGTTGGATGCAGATTAGTTGTACAAATTGATATAGTTTTATAGTGGTATAGCTCAGAGTCATAGTGTGACAGTGGTTCCATCATTCTAATTCTACTTCAGGTCAGTTGGACGGGGAAAGGACAGGTGGTTGTAGCCACCTTCCGGTTGTATCCAGAGAACATAGGGGGTTGTAGCCTCCTTCTGGTTGTATCCAAAAAATTGGGGAGTTGTAGCTTCCCTCAGGTTGTAGCCTGAGAAACTAATGGGTTGGAGCCTCCTTTCAGTTGCAGCTCGAAAAAAAATGAAGTTGGTACTTCCAATGAATGTAATTCTTCAAGACATATAAGAAAAACACATTATGTGGTTTTCTCCCACTTTGGGTTTCCACGTAAAACACTGGTGTATTGTGTATGTGTATGATTGTTCATTTGTTCATTGCTTATTTACTCTGCAGTTTTGGATGATAATGTTACATTGATATTTCACTTGGATTATATGGTTAAAAAGGATTAGATTTCTCTATTAATGATTCACCCCCCTCTCAGTAATCCAACAATCGGTATCAGAGAAGGTTCCTTCAGAAATCAGTTTAACCATTGAAAGGTAGACCATGGAGAGAAATAACTTGTATAAAAATGGAATACCACAGTTTGATGGACATAAGTATGCATTTTGGAGCATAAGGATGAAGACATATATACAATCACAGGCATTTGAAATTTGGCAATCAATTGTAGATGGATACACAATACCAGCAGTTCTGCCAACAAATGAAAAAGCAGTGAAACTCGGTCATAATAATTCCAAAGCCAAAAGTGCACTTCTAAATGGTCATGGTGAAACGGTATTCACCAAAGTTGCACATTGTAAATCCGCTAAAGAGATTTGGGACAAACTTCAAAATATTTATGAAGGAGATTCAAAAGTCAAAGAAGCAAAGATTCAAACTTACAAAGGTCAGTTCGAATAACTAAATATGAAGGAAGATGAGAATATTGTAGCTTACTTCTTACGAGTTGATGAAACAGTAAATGAAATCATAGGATTGGGAGAAGAAATCAAAGAATCGATAATTTTTCAGAAGGTACTAAGATCTCTTCCTATGAGATTTTATCCTAAGATATCAGCACTAGAAGAAAGATCAAATCTAAACTCAATAAGCATGGACGAACTACATGGAATCTTCAAAGCATATGAAATGAGAACTGAACAGGAAAATCCAGATGTAAAAGAAGCAACCTTCAAAGCATCCAAAAGATCAAATAAAAATGGAAAGCAACAAGAAAAAGAACATAGCATCAATAGTGACGTCTTGGAAGATGATGAAGAAGTGGTCAACTTTGTCAGAAGACTGAACAAGGGAACCGACGATAGGTATAGAGGTAAGCTTCCTTTAATTTTTTTTAATTATGATGGTATTGGTCATTTTGCTAACAAATGTCCTCATAAGAAAAAGAGAAATGATTAAGGTGACTCAAAAATTAGACAAACATATAAAGGCAAAAGAACCACAAAGAAAGTTTTCAAGAAAATCGTATGCACCAAGGAAGACATCTCATCATCATATGAAGATGAAGTCATTGACAGTGAGATAGAAAGGGTTTTATTCATGGCAGTATAAGACTTTGATAAAGAAGACTTCAAAGTAGAATATGAAGAAGCCGAAGAAGAAATTGAAGTGGTAGAAGTTGACTACCGAGACAAATTGATGAGTGACATAGAATTTATCAGTAGAGAAAAGAGAAAAAACAATAAGCTACAAGGGGAACTAGACAAGAAAGAAGACACTCGAGAATTAGAACAAATGATCATAAATTTGAAGGGTCAAATTGAAGAAGATAAAAGAATGGAATAAGAACTCAAAGAACAACTAGAAGAAAGAGACAAGATCATTGAAAATTTGGAAGAAGATATCGTCACATTAAGAAAGGATCTTCAAAAGAAAAATATGCAAAACAGTTCAAAATTTTTGAATGACATTATCAACAGTCAAAGAACTAATCATGACAAGTTCGGACTTGGATACAGTCAAACAGAAAAGGGATCAAGATCCAAAAAAACAGAACAAGAAACATATCCAAACAACTATGTAGAAATAATAAAAGGGGATAGGAAGGTCTACAGAGAAAATTACAAGGACACTCCTCCACCGAGAAGATTCAGATTTCAGAATCAACGACCAACAGAAACAGATAGGTCTCAGGAAGAAGAAGGATTCATAAGAGCACCTCCTTTCTGAAGATCTTCAACTCCCAGGTATCAAACTATCTTTTTTGGTTTATGTTATGCATGTAATAATTTTGCACATAAATCTATGAATTGCAGAGCTAAGAATAGGAACATAAACAACTTTGAAAGTCATACACAAAAGGGTTATCCAAGAAGACCTAGTGAAACACAGAGAAGAAGTTACAACAAGTTTAAATCATTGAGAACTGAAGTGGAATGATACAAGTGTAACAACTTTGGACACATGGCTAACGATTGTAGAATGAAAATCCCTCCTAGAGAACCACAACAGAACAACAACAATCACAGACATGAACCTCAGAAAAGGACATGAATAAGAAAGTAGAATCAATACAACAATGACGAATGCACACTCTCTCTACAAGATAAGCAAAAGAAACGTGGTTGGTATGTTGACAATCTTTATTCAAAACACATGACATGTAATAGAGACGGGTTTCTTACATTAAGAAAGGAAAGAGATGGATCAGTCTCCTTCAGAAACAATGATTCAGCTAAAATCATTGGAAAAGTCACAGACAGAATTGGGAACAAGAATACAAAGGAAGAAATTGTTCTACTAGTAGAAGATATGAAACATAATTTTCTAAGTGTGAGTCAAATATGTTACCAAGGTCATAAAGTTAACTTCAATTCAAAAAAGTGTGAGATAAGAAAAGAAGGTTCAGGAAAATTGATTGCTATAGCTGCGAGAACTTCAAGCAACATATATGTGTTAAGTGAAATTGGAAATGAAAAGTGTTGTCTAGGAAAGGAAGATGAAAGTTGGCTATGGAACAGTAGAATGGGTCACATACATTTTTATAACCTTGCCAAAGTCAGCAAAAGAGAAGCAATCAGAGAAATTCCCCAAATCACAAAACCAACCAACACTTTATGCAAGCAATGTCAACAAGGAAACCAAACAAAGACCAGGTTCAAATCAAAGGAATATTCAACGACAAGACCACTGAAAATTGTGCATACTGATATAGTTGGACCAACTACAACAAAGGGTTTAAAAGGTGAGAAATAATGTATGTTATTAGTTGATGATTATACAATAATGACTGCAATTTGATTTCTCAAGAATAAGTCAGAAGCTTTTGAAAACTTCAAGATCTACAAGGAAATGGTTGAAAATGAAATGGATTCAAAAATCAAATGCTTGAGGTCTGATAATGGAGGAGAGTTCAATTCAAAGGAACTTATGGACTACTACTACAGTCATGGAATAAAAAGGAAATTCTTCATTGCTAAGACACCTCAAAAGAATGGAGTTGTTGAAAGAAAGAACAGGACAGTACAAGAAATGGCTCGAACAATGCTAATGGATTCCAAATTGACACATATTTTTTGGATAGAGGAAGTGCATATAGCAGTTCACATTCAAAATAGATTAATGCTCATAAACAACACTGAAAAAACTCCCTACGAGCTGTGGAAAGGAAGACCAACGAATGTGAAGCACTTCAGAGTTTTTGGAAGCAAATGCTACATCAAAAGAGAGGATGGAAGAATGGGAAAGTTTGATTCTCGTGTGGAAAAAGGAGTACTTGTTGGTTACTCAAGTACAAGAAAAGAATACAAGTGTTACAACCTGAGATTAAACAAAGTTGCGTAAAGCATCAACGTAACAATTGATGAAACAGGTAGACAAGAATTAAAGGAAGAAGAAAATGAATCAATGGAATAGATTTACGAAGAAGAAACAGAAGATAAAAAATAAGGGGAAGATGAAGAGGATCCAACAGAAGCAGAAGAGCAAGTTCAGCAAGTGACTCCAAAGACACCTAGCAGATGAGTACATAAGAATCATCCTTCAGATCAGATTATTAGAAACAAAGATGCAGGAGTTGAGACTAGAAGAAGAATGTGTTCACCAGAACAAATGCACCTAACACTCACTTCTACGATTGAAGCAACCTGTTTTGAAGAGGCCAACAAGGATGAATTTTGGAATAAGGCCATGGATGAAGAATTGGATCAAATAGAGAAAAATGACACTTGGGAATTGATTCCAAGACCAAAGGATAAGAATGTGATTGGCACAAAGTGGGTTTACAAGAATAAATTGAATGAATATGGACAAGTTACAAGGAACAAAGCTAGATTGATATGTAAAGGATATGCACAAGTTGAAGGAATCGAATTTGAAGAGACATTTTCCCCAATTGCCTGAATGGAAGCAATTTGATTGATTTTAGCTTATGCATGCTCCAAAAATATTAAAGTGTATCAAATGGACGTAAAATCATATTTTATTAACGGGAAATTTGAAAAAGAAGTCTACTTTGAACAACCAGAAGGATTTCAATTGTCAGAGAATGCAGATTATGTGCGTAAATTAAAGAAGGCCTTGTATCGTCTAAAACAAGCTCCTAGAGCATGGTACTCTATATTGGATAAATACCTACATCAGGCAGGGTTCAAAAAAGGAAGTGCAAACATCAACCTCTACATCAAGGTAAGTCAAGATAGTATTTTATTAATTGAATTTTATGTTGATGATATTATTTTTGGTAGTGATGATGACAGGTTAAGCCATAAATTTGCAAAGGATATGTAGAATGAATTTGAAATGTCATTACTTGGAGAACTATCCTTCTTTATGGGACTTCAGATACATCAAAGCAACCAATAAATTTTTATTTCTCAAACCAAGTATATCAGAGAAATGCTAAAGAGGTTCAGAATGGAAGATTGCAAACCAGTTGCAAGTTGAGAAAAGATGATGATTCAAAGTTTATAGATCAGAGGCAATACAGGTCAATGATTGGTAGCCTACTATATGTGACAACATCCAGACTAGATGTAATGTAGGTAGTTGGATATGTAGCACTATTTCAAGCAGCACCAAAGGAATCACATGTATTAGCAGTGAAGAGGATTTCTAGATATCTCAAAGGAACATAAGAGTTTGGATTATGGTATCCAAAAGGAAAGGATCTATCACTTATTTCCTACACAAATGCAGATTGGGAAGGTTGTATTGATGACTGACGAAGCACCAGTGGAGCAATGTTCTACTTGGGTGAGTGTTTAGTATCATGGATAAGAAAGAAACAATCATCAGTATCTTTATCTACATCTGAGGCAGAGTATATTGCAGCAACAAGATGTTGTACACAATTTATATGGATGAAACAAACTCTGACAGATATACAGGTTGAGTAGGATGAGCCTATTCCTTATATTGTGATAATACAAGCACCATCAATATCTCAAAGAACCAGGTGATGAACTCCATGACGAAGCACATTCCAATAAAGTATCACTTTCTATAGTAACAAGTTGCAAAAAACAACATCAGAGTTGAGTATGTGGGCACAAAAGAACAAGTGTTAGACATATTTACAAACCCACTTCCATGGGAAACCTTTGAGTATCTTCGCCAGAGACTCAGAGTTATT
Organism: Picea engelmannii; assembly: GCA_009831015.1. Taxonomy (NCBI): domain Eukaryota; kingdom Viridiplantae; phylum Streptophyta; class Pinopsida; order Pinales; family Pinaceae; genus Picea; species Picea engelmannii. The sequence continues at coordinate 43,209 of ML813557.1, read as the reverse complement.
ACTACTCCAAAATGAATGCTTTTGAATGCTTATCTTATATGTCTTATATGTGCACAAGGAAGCACCATAAAGAGGACAGTTCAGTTAGGGGGAGCAACCCTAGATGGAAAGATACATTTTCCATTGATTACAAAGGGGGGGATATTTATCAGATGCAAAGGACAGAGGCATCATTCTAGGGGGAGAAATGGTCACAAAGATGCAGAGGACATAGGCATGTTTCCAGGGGGATTGTGAGTGATATGATTTTAGTATTGCATCATAGTGTTGTGATCAATGCCAAAGGGGGGTATTTTTTATTAAGGTTGGTTGTCATTGATGTCAACCCTTGAAGAAATATCGGTAGCACAAAGGTTTGGGTAATGGAACCAATTTCATTTGATGTAAAGATGACTCATTATTGTCTTGTCATGGTTGATAAGAAGTACAAATGGATGAACTCCAAAGTGGTCCCCTTATGGTGAAATCCCTCATGGGAAGACACTTTGCATATTGAGTTATCCTAGAAGTATGGTTAGAGAACACGTGCTTAATTGTGGAATAATGAGATGAAGGTCAGTGAATTTGTCAGTGAAACTATCCTATATGGATAGTGATTGTCATGTCATTTTTGGTGGTATGTGGAACGTCACATAACTCCTCACGGTTAGAGAGTTATGGCCATGTGAAGTTGGAGGACCCTCATGAGTCATCTAGAAGCCCCAAAAAGTCAAAGTGTTGGCAAAAGAAATTATTTAAATAATTAAGTTAATGGAGAAATCCCTAAAATAAGGAAAGTGGGTTGCTACATGAAAGTATAAATAAGAGGCAAGGCTCTCTCATTTGAACACACTTGAACATATTGAATATGTTTTGTTGTGTTAGGCTTATTGCAAGTACTCATTGATACATCTGAATTTGTGAAAATCTAAGGTAGTACGGAAGGTTGACGATGAAATTCTGGTAATTACAGTGAATACTAAAAAACCCTATTTTTTGAGGCGTACGCGGGATGGCAGTGTATAGGGTGAGTACATACTGAGGTGTAAATGGGTTGGCAGTGTATAGGGTGTTTACATTCTGAGGCGTATGTGGGATGGCTATTTATAGGGTGCGTACATGTTGGCAAATCCATGGAAACTGTAAGAGATGAATATGCAGAGGTTCTAGATTCTACGATCAATCTCCCAAGAAGGTCTACGGTTCTCAAATACATCAGATCTATCCATTGGTTCAAAATGTATGTCTTATTTCTATTAATAGTTGGATTTTGATGTATACATGAGAGATGGTTATGGAGATTTGAGAATTCTCCCTAGAAAGACTAGTGGTTGTGTGGGATCTTCTGTATAATTCAGATCTATAGAAATATAGTGCTAGTACATTTATCATTGATACTTCTTGTTGAGGAACAACTTGTATTTCTTGGCATATGGCTAAGGGTTTTTGTGGTACATGGTTGAGAGCTTGTATTTGTGAAATGGTCGATGTATTGAGAGGATGAATATCAGAAAGTGTTTGATGACTAGATCATGTGAGGGTTATTATAATTGTTCATGATTACACACACCTATATGGCACATGACTAGAGAGAGATAGATATGATTTGGGTAAATTTTATGTATGAGGATGCATGTACAAGGTACAGTTACAATCTGGATATAGTGACAGGTTACAATTCTATGTGAAAAAGTTACAAAGGGTCAGAAGTTTTCAAGAGAAATAAAACCCTAGTTTCAGAAGGCATACGCATGTTACATAACAGTTTGGTCGCGTACATACGCGGGCTACATAAAATATAGGGTAGGTACATATGCACGCTACAACACTACAGGTTGCGTACCTATTGTATTTTTGTTGATACATGTTCATTTCATGTACAGATTGATTACAGGGCAGTTGTACAGGTTGTATGCAGGTCAATTTTACAGATTGATACAGTTGTACAGTGGTATATCTCACAATGATAGTGTGACAATGGTTCTATCATTCTACTTCTACTTCAGGGTAGTTGGATGGGGAAGGACAGCTGGTTGTAGCCACCTTCCGGTTGTATCCGGAGAACATAGGGGGTTGTAGCCAGAAAATTGGGGAGTTGGAGCTTCCCTCAGGTTGTAGCCCTAGAAACTAGGGGGTTGGAGCCTCCTTCTAGTTGTAGCTAGAAAACAAAGGAAGTTGGTGCTTCCAATGAATGTAATTCTTCAAGACATATAAGAAAAAACATTATGTGGTTTTATTCTGCTTTGGGTTTCGACGTAAAACACTGGTGTACTCTGTATGTGTATGCTTGTTCATTTGTTCATTGCTTATTTACTCTGCAGTTATTGGATGATAATACTACATCGATATGTCACTTGGATTATATGGTTAAAAAAGATTATATTTATCTATTACTGATTCACCCCCCCTCTAAGTAATCCAACACAATAATCCTGGGATTTGTGGCCAAATCCACTACAGCTGTAGCATCTCATGGTATGAAAATAAGCAGCAATGTGTCCTACTTGATTACATCTCCAACACCTTAGGGTGTTATGAAATATTTCACTATCTCTCCTTGCATAATATCTACATTCCAAAGATTTGTGACCATATTCATTACATGAGTAACAGTGACCATAAAAAACATTTTCATACCTTTTCTTTGGTGTCCATATTGAAGGTGTCTCTCTTTTGAATTTTCTTTGAGATTTAAAGATGGATTCTTAATGTCTTCCTTGCTTTGTTCTTTTGAAACTTTCATTTCCTTGTGTAGATAGTTGACTTGCAACATTATTTCCATCCTTTGAGAGTGAGGGACTTACCTTAATCTTTTTTGAGGTGCTTGCTTCAACATGTGTAGCTTCTTTGTTGTATCCAAGATCTGATTTATCATTTGGTGATATTTGACTATCCAATATATCATTCAAGATTGTTGATCTATTCAAGAATTTGTTTGACTTTTCTACTTTCTTTCTAAGATCAACAACTTCAGCTTCCAACTTATGACATGACTCTTCCTTTTCATTTACTTGATTCTTTAATAGTTCTTTTACCCTTTTGGATTCTTCAATTTGGGTCTTGATATGGACATTAACTTCAAGACTTTTGTTGATATCATCATCTAACTTCTTATTCTCTTCTATTTCATTCTTTAGTCTTTTGATCTCTTCTTATTTTTCTTCTAATTGAGTCCTTTTACTTTTTTCTTGATCTTTGAGCATTTCCTTTAGTTGCAAGATATACTTTTGATTATTTTCAAGAAACCTTTTAGTGTTCTCTGAAAGATAGCTATAGTCTATATAACTATGGTCATAGTTGTATTCATATAGACCCCAATCAACTTTCTTTTTAAGCTTTGAAATTTCTTCTTATACTTCTTCCATGGGATAAATATCATTTGATTCTATACAAACTATTTCTAGATCTTCTTCTTCACATGTAGAGAAACATTCAACATCATCACATTTAGAATCATTGCAATTAGAGGATTTTGGATATTATTTACCTTCATTTTTCTTGATGGAGTTGTCTTTAGTGTCTTCCTTCTTGCTTTGGTATGCCTCCTCTAGATTTAGCCATAGATCCTTGGCAGAAGTGCATTGTCCCATGCTCTCTTTTATAGAACTTGAGATTCCATTGAGAATGGTCTTGAGATCTAATGCATCATTCTTATTTTCTTCCCTTTGAGTTGCATACTTTGACTTGTTCTTCAAAGGAACTGATCCACCAATAGCTGCTTTCCAAACACCTGCTCCTTTTTCCTTCAAATGCACTTTCATTTCTATTATCCATGTTGAATAATTTTCCTCATCAAGGATCGGAACTTCATCATCCATTTGTGTGTCCATGGATATCCTCCAAGATTGTTAAGGCTTATAGTGAAGGCCTTCTCTGATACCAATTGTTGGACACACCGACCACACTGAGAGGGAGGGGTGAATCAGTGTAGGGATCTTTTTCAAATTCCCTTCTCAAAAATCCTTAGTAAGCAATCGCCATTTATTCATCACTTACTTATTGTCATTTATAACCAGTTAAATGTGAACATATATCAAAAACATGTAACAACAACATATATCATCAATAAGTCATCACCACAAGGAACACAAAGAACACAATATGTATGTACAATTTTCTTTTTATTACGGACTACAAAACTTGGGTTATCAGCAACAACTGAATAGAGTTACAACTCTACAAGAGCACCAGCTCTACAATGCAAGACTCAACTTACACAACTCAGCACCAACTGAGAAGAGGATTCAATCCTCAACAGATACCAATCTATCAACAAGTACACGACCTTTTAGTAGTGAAGCGTGCATATGTACGTGCTCTACCAGTATTATAGCTTGCGTATGTACGCGGCCTATATGTACTACAACATGTGTATTCCTTCTAAGTAATTAGGGTTTTCTCTCCATGAAAAACTCAAATTCTCTGCAGCCTTCAGTCATATTCACTTATGCCTTTCACTGTCCAATCTTTACCATAACCAATCACAACACATCTATGATTTCCAACAACTTACTCATGCTCCTCAACCATACAATATGAATGTTACTTGAACATAAGAAACCAATATAATATGGAAACCACATCAGTACCAAACCATAAGAGTGTTGCTAACTTTATCAATCAATAAACGTAACCTTATCACCACAGCCATACCAAGAATGGATTAAGCATTCACCATATAATAAGAAAGAGTATCCAGCAAGACAACTATGTAACCATACCAGAACTTTTATTGTAGATCTGAGCCCATAGAATGTAGATCTGGAACTTGCTTCAGACTTCAAGAACTTGGCATCATCTCACACTCAAGTCTTCATGAATTCCTCCAACTGTACGCGCATTGTCTTTCTTCAGCCCACATGTGTGTGTGCGCTGCCTCATTGTAGCTCGTGTATGTACGTGCTCTCGCCCACTGCTGCTCGAGTACTCCTTCAGAAACTAGGGTTTATGAACTTCCGAAACTTTCATCATCAAGGTCTCAAATTTATGGAAACTTTGATGCGTTCATGAGATACTCCAGTCAATCTCTCTCTCAGAATAGATCTTCAATATATGCTCAAGAAATATTTTTACAAGAGACCCTTGCCTCTTATTTAGACTCTCCAAGTAGCTTCCTTAGAAGAATCTTCTTGGCCACTTTGTCCACATAGTCACTTATGTCCAACTTTGTCCAATTTTCCACTTTTCCATATATCCAATAGCCACTTGACCACTCAACCCACTTTCCTCATTTTAGGGTTAACCCTCTTATAACTACTTTCCATAATTAGAAACTTCTCCATTTACTTTATTATTTAAATAATCCTCTTTGACTTTATCACTTCACTTAATAATTTAAATAACTTCTTATTTGTAATAACTTTGACTTCTTTAACCTTTTGGGGCTTCAAGCCAACATGTGAGGGTCCTCCAACTTCGTAAGGCCATAGCTCTCAAACCATGAGGAGTTATGTGACATTCTACATACCACCAGAAATGGCATGCCAAGCACTATCCATATAGGATAGTTTCACTGACAAATTCATTGACCTTCATCTCATTATTCCATAATTAAGCATGGGTTCTCTAGCCATACTTCTAGGATAACTCAACCGCAAAGCGTCTTCCCATGAGGGATTTCACCATAAGGGGACCACTTTGGATTTCATCCATTTGTACTTCCTATCAACCATGATAAGATAATAATGAGTCATCTTTACTTCAATCCAACTGGAATAACCCATGCCAATACATAATTATGACATTGTCCCTTTGTCATTGATTCTATGCATGACCACATGATCCAACGATCAATACATCAATGCATCCATCCATCTATGCATCATATATCAATGACAACACATCGATCCATCTTCATTTATGCATGACATCATCTATCTATGACTCCACTTGACATCAATTCATTTACACCAATGACAATACATATTTCATCAATATACTATGACAATACATTGTTCCTTTGACATCAATGACAACATGATCCAACACATCCAGTAACATATTTTTGGTCGAAAGCTTCATTCAGACGAAAACTTACTAGCGGGACGAATTTTTTCATTTGGTAACATATTTTCAGTCGAAAGGTTTTTTCGTCCGAAAACAACTTTCGGCCAAAAAAGGTTTTAAATATTGCCCGCACATTAGTCAGTCCATCCTTTTTGAGTTGTTGACAGTCTATTGCATGATTCTGGTGATGTTGGTCATTGTTGTCATTGTTGGTCAATGTTGATGTTGTTGGTCGTTCTTGGTCACTGATAGTCTGGTGCTGTTGGTCATTGTTGTCACTGTTAGTCATTGTTGGTTGCTATTGATCGCAGTCGTTGAGAGTCTGGTGCAGGAGTCTGCAATTCTGGTGCAAGTATTTTCTTGTTTTATAAATTAGCGTAATTAGCCCAAATCATTGTAAATTAGCGTAAATGTCATTGTTTTATAAATTAGCCTAATTCAAGTATCATAAATTAGCCACGAGTTAGCCTTTTTTGCCCACATTAATTCATTGTTCTTTATTTAGATCATTGGCGGCCATACGATTCATTGTGCTTGATTCACTATGTTGTATATAATATACTCTTTTCTAATTCATTGTGCTTAAAAAGAACAATGAATTAAGCACAGTGAATTCAAATTGTGCATGTAAATCTATTTTCCAAAGATTGATGTAAATCTAGTGTGCACGGAAAAGAGATTGATGTATCATTGTTTCCCAAAACCGATCTCACAAGTTAGCATCATATACAAATTAATTATAAGTGTGTGGGTTATCAACAATCTGATTCGTGCAAAGAGAAACTAGATACCATGAATATTGAAATTCTTCAAACTAATAGAATTTTTTCATTAGAGTTTAAGAAGTGTTGATTTTTAGGTGAAATATTAAACAAGCATATGGAAGTGAAGGGATTGGTTCTCCATAAAAAAATGAATGTTTATCGATTCAAAATAGTGCTAGAAATGAGTTAATATTAAACAAGATTGGATTCTTATTTACTTCACCTATCTACACATCTAAATATAGGAATATACCATTAGATTTCATATAGGATAATATACCATTGTCAGTGTTTCCAATTTTAATATGAATCGTTTTAATTCTAAGTGCAAATATATTATACTCTAGTGTGTGTATATTATATTTATGCCAAATGATTTAAATATTCTGTGTGTTAAACCAGGGAATCAACAAACCCTTAAATACTAGCACTTGGGAAATGAAATGTTCCAATAAAAAATCGAAGTTGTTCTAGGACTTAAACCATCAATTAGGTTCTAGAATTTAAACCATCAAATAGGTTCTAGAATTGTATCAAGTCCTAAATTACTTGAAAAACCCATCAAATAGTGTGCCATGAATATGTATTTAATATTTAGAAATATGACAAACTTTAATCATTCACAATTGTAGTCTGATCACTGTGCTTAATTCACTATGCTTAATTTATTGTGCTTAATTCACTGTGTTGTATATAATATACTCTTTTCTAATAACTGACAACATCATTTGGTGAGAACATCATGCTAATAAGTATATACAGTACTACCATATCAGTAGTGACCAAAGGACTCAGTAACAACACATCATGGACTTACTCTTCTATAAATACCCTTGTAATCCCATTAGATCAGTAATCACCTATATTGCACTCAATATATCAGCAACACGTTAGCTATTGATATTACTTCTCCTTATTTACGTAATCATCATAGTAATCATTACTAATGAATCTGTGGTGTCAAATGCTTATTAGTATAGATGTGTTCTTTGATTAAGCTCTACCATGTTTCCATGATCTATGTACATGAGTTAACTAAGTTGATATTAATAGTACCAATAAAGAGCATAGGTAATGATAATTATTACTCATATATAGTGTAATCATAGTAACCTAATATGGAAATTGTAACATAAGTAGATAGAGTGGATTAGTACTAAGATCTTGAGCAAGCATGACCTTATATTGTTACATCATAGTAAGTAATCATGTATCTTTGCTTAAGATGGTGTTATATGTAATACAATCATATATGTTACGTATTATGTATATTCAATGAAGCTTGGTATTACAGAAAGCATACTCTTATTAGTATAATGGAAACAATACTAACCTAACTAATATGGTAAATACATCTACTTATCCTTGTTATCTATATAAGTATTCCAGTAATTACGTATATGGAATAATGAAACCACATATGATATACAAAGCACATTGAGATTACACTAGTGAACTTTTGCTCATAAGGATTTGGATAGTAATCACACCTTAATTAGGTGAAATACATAGGATAAGCTTAACCTGTTTCATGAAAGATGGAAACACTTACCTAACTAGTAATGATAAGGATCAGTTTAGGAAGCACATATAGCTTATCTCTATATGTCCATGTTTTCCATGTATCTAGTCCATTCATATTGCTTGATCAAGTACAATCTTAATTAGTTATACATATTACTAACCTTTATTGAATCAGTCACTAAACAATGGTAATCAAAGAGAGCTTGATTGTATGACCCTTATTGAACATGATGAAATGGACTTGTACTAATAAATGAACAAAAAACATGTATAAGCTCTTACTACTAATCAGGAGATTGAATGAGTGTAATAGGTAAGGGTTAGAGTTATAGCCTATACTAATAGTGGTGTTCATATTATTGATATCTACTAGTATGAATGGAGTATGTTTACTATTTCTATTCACTCTTATTGAAGATGGTACTGTATTGGTTACACTATCTTAGCTATGTAGAATCTCATGATCTCTATAATATGGAGAAAGCTCTACTATGTATTTACTACTTTGTTTCAATTAGGTTCAACTTGCTATTGGTGAAAGAGTGGTACTGTTACCTATGATATGTATATGTTTTCTACAAAAAGGGTATCTTATTATCATTGGTTTGTTAAGCTCTTCCCCATGTGAAGCTCTAGTCCCATTGATTCCCTTTATTCCATAAGATTCCATCAATGAATATAAGAATAAAAATGGAACAATTTAGGCTGAGGGTATATCACCTTAATAGATTCCTAGAGCGGTGTGTGGGGCAGAGGATGTATCCATTCCAATGATTCCATGATGTTCGGTGTTCCTTGATTGTCGACAGATTTAAATATTCTAATGAAAATTAGCAACCCAAAATCAGATAAAAAAATAAGTATTGAAATGAGTGCTAAGTCAAGTCAAGGTCTGGCCATGCCCAAAGCAAAAGCTAACAGTGATACCAATAAATAAATTTTATGTTATTTTTACTTGTTTCAATTTTATTAGATGCATTTATTAAAGTTCTTTAAGTAATTTGCAAGTTCATATATCCTATATCTCAATATTATATAAGGTACTAGTTAAATTAGCTTTCCTTCATATTGCATCACCATCTAGGTTTAGAACCTTGGCTTAGAACCATAGGTTTAGTAGTTTGATGGTGGTGGAAAAAATTGTGCCCTAGGTGAGGGATAACGAGTACAAAACATATTATTTTTTACTCATTATTTCCCTCCATCCCTAGTCTCATACTATATTTTACTGATTATTCTTGAAGAGTGGGACACAAGCATTGTCCTATGTTTTGGTACACTAAGGATGAGTCTCCTTATCCAAGATATACCCCAACAAGTTCACTTTGGTAGGAATCTTAAAAATAATTTAAATAACTCTTTAAATAACATTATAAAAAAATTACCTTCTACATGTTACATGTATAGATTATCTTATAAATTACCTTCTACAATTTACACATACATATAGATTATCCTCTCCATGTTACATTTTTTTATATTTAAATATTTTCATGTTCATTGTATATAACATCATAGTAAAAAAAATAGTTGTTAGTATTTTCAATATATGTCTTTGATGCTTTGAAGTTGCTATAAATGCTTAAATGCCTTCAAGTTGTTTTATAAATTATATTTCCATTTTGTGTTTATATAACTTATGAACTTTCATATTCATGGATTTTCAAAAGATATCTAGATCGAGGCAAAATGTCGAGACAAGAGTCTCAAAAAATGACTTGCAAACGCTCTAGTATATCCAATGAAGGAGTAAGAGGAACCCCTTATTTGACTGAGACTCCAAGGATGTCGAAGACCCATATCTCAGCAAGGCATGGAAACTTGGGAGGGGCAACTAGTAGTGACCAAAGGCAATCTAGTCAAAGGAGGAGATTATCAAATGAATCTTTGAATAGATCATCCAGAGAATGTGCTCAAAATAGTGCTATGGATGCAACTTTATTAGATAGGTTGCACATTAATACTCCAACACCGGACAATGCAAGGAATACATCACAATAAGATAATATGTTCGATAATTTTTATTTTTTTTGTTTTTGTGTATTTATGTTTATGTTTTATGTGTGTGTGTGTGTGTGTGTGTGTGTGTGTGTGTTTAATCTTTTTATGTTTTTTGTTTCTGTTAAATGGTGTAATTAGTTTCAAATGTGTATGTGTAGAGGATGAGTTTATTGCAAGAGAAGATAATGAAAGAGAGAGTGTTTATCATGATGATTCCAATGTTGGTGAAGAGGGTGAAGGTGGATTTAGGGGGAGTTATCAAGAAACAGAATACTACACACCTACATCCACCTATCCCTCAGATGTTGGTGATGAGATTCCTTGGGAAGGGTATACTGAAGTGATGACCTTCGAACGATGCTCAGGTGTTAAAAGTAGGATGAAAAAATATTTGAGGTGCTTGGATATCCTTCGAGAGAGTAAGCAAAGCTTGGATATTGTTTTTCATTCATTACAGAACTTTATGGATGCATATCAAAAGATGGGGCCAATGATTAATAGTTTTATCGATTTGATGAGGAGACGGAATTCGGAGGTGATGGGTCCTGATAAATGGGAAGTAGTTAAAAATAGAGTTTCAAAAGAAAATGAAATTTATATGTTTAATTTCAAAGAGGGGGCAAATCGAAAGATGTTGAAGGTGCAACCCCAACATAGCAAGACACCTTTATAATACATTTTTGGCAGTGTATGGGAAGTTGTCGTGGAATGATGAGGTTCCAAATTACTTTTCTAGACTCTTTTATGCATATTTTTTCATATGAATTCACCCTGATTATAGCATCCTACTGTCCAGTTATTATGGGGCTGGTAAAGAATGAACATATGATCGAAAAGGGGCATACCGAAATGAAGCATTGCAGAGGCCTCCATGACCTTTGGTATCTCGTTCAACAGGGGAATTTTCCTTGCATTCAAAGATGTGAGCTATATAAAATGTTGGAAAGGAGGCCAAGAATGAAATCGGAGAAAACTTAGAATCATTTTTTATGGTGTTGATGTTAGTTTGAACCATCAGAGAATTGAAGCCAATTCTCGTGTCAATTTTGCTTACAAAACAAATGAGGAGATATATTCCATGTCCATAGAGGATATACAAGAGTATGAAAAACATTGTCGTAATAGTTTGAAGGAATTAATTCAAAATGATGAACCAAACATCAGATTGGTATGTGTTACAGTTAGTAAATTTTGCATGCATTTGAGGATAGTTTTCTTTTAGTTCTAGATACATATCATTGTATCTTTAAAAATAATTGGGTTGTTATCATCATTCATTGCAGTTTGTTCATTTGTTAAATGAATCTCTAGTAAATAGTGGACTTGATTCATCGAGCTTAAATTTAGAAGGGTTGAATCAGGTATGTGCTTAAAAATATCCACTTTAGTTGTCCAAACTTCAAAACTTGTTGAATAATCAACATGCATGATTTTTATTTTTTTGTAGTAATGTAAACACATATTCATATTCCGTCTCCCTCTACTTGGGCAGGCTTGTACCAATTCTCATTGGGAGAGTTTGAAGAGGGTGGGAGTTCACAGGTATCATTGCATGTTGAAAA
>ML813557.1:10575-31273 GCA_009831015.1 Picea engelmannii | reverse complement strand
TGTTTGACTTTTCTACTTTCTTTCTAAGATCAACAACTTCAGCTTCCAACTTATGACATGACTCTTCCTTTTCATTTACTTGATTCTTTAATAGTTCTTTTACCCTTTTGGATTCTTCAATTTGGGTCTTGATATGGACATTAACTTCAAGACTTTTGTTGATATCATCATCTAACTTCTTATTCTCTTCTATTTCATTCTTTAGTCTTTTGATCTCTTCTTATTTTTCTTCTAATTGAGTCCTTTTACTTTTTTCTTGATCTTTGAGCATTTCCTTTAGTTGCAAGATATACTTTTGATTATTTTCAAGAAACCTTTTAGTGTTCTCTGAAAGATAGCTATAGTCTATATAACTATGGTCATAGTTGTATTCATATAGACCCCAATCAACTTTCTTTTTAAGCTTTGAAATTTCTTCTTATACTTCTTCCATGGGATAAATATCATTTGATTCTATACAAACTATTTCTAGATCTTCTTCTTCACATGTAGAGAAACATTCAACATCATCACATTTAGAATCATTGCAATTAGAGGATTTTGGATATTATTTACCTTCATTTTTCTTGATGGAGTTGTCTTTAGTGTCTTCCTTCTTGCTTTGGTATGCCTCCTCTAGATTTAGCCATAGATCCTTGGCAGAAGTGCATTGTCCCATGCTCTCTTTTATAGAACTTGAGATTCCATTGAGAATGGTCTTGAGATCTAATGCATCATTCTTATTTTCTTCCCTTTGAGTTGCATACTTTGACTTGTTCTTCAAAGGAACTGATCCACCAATAGCTGCTTTCCAAACACCTGCTCCTTTTTCCTTCAAATGCACTTTCATTTCTATTATCCATGTTGAATAATTTTCCTCATCAAGGATCGGAACTTCATCATCCATTTGTGTGTCCATGGATATCCTCCAAGATTGTTAAGGCTTATAGTGAAGGCCTTCTCTGATACCAATTGTTGGACACACCGACCACACTGAGAGGGAGGGGTGAATCAGTGTAGGGATCTTTTTCAAATTCCCTTCTCAAAAATCCTTAGTAAGCAATCGCCATTTATTCATCACTTACTTATTGTCATTTATAACCAGTTAAATGTGAACATATATCAAAAACATGTAACAACAACATATATCATCAATAAGTCATCACCACAAGGAACACAAAGAACACAATATGTATGTACAATTTTCTTTTTATTACGGACTACAAAACTTGGGTTATCAGCAACAACTGAATAGAGTTACAACTCTACAAGAGCACCAGCTCTACAATGCAAGACTCAACTTACACAACTCAGCACCAACTGAGAAGAGGATTCAATCCTCAACAGATACCAATCTATCAACAAGTACACGACCTTTTAGTAGTGAAGCGTGCATATGTACGTGCTCTACCAGTATTATAGCTTGCGTATGTACGCGGCCTATATGTACTACAACATGTGTATTCCTTCTAAGTAATTAGGGTTTTCTCTCCATGAAAAACTCAAATTCTCTGCAGCCTTCAGTCATATTCACTTATGCCTTTCACTGTCCAATCTTTACCATAACCAATCACAACACATCTATGATTTCCAACAACTTACTCATGCTCCTCAACCATACAATATGAATGTTACTTGAACATAAGAAACCAATATAATATGGAAACCACATCAGTACCAAACCATAAGAGTGTTGCTAACTTTATCAATCAATAAACGTAACCTTATCACCACAGCCATACCAAGAATGGATTAAGCATTCACCATATAATAAGAAAGAGTATCCAGCAAGACAACTATGTAACCATACCAGAACTTTTATTGTAGATCTGAGCCCATAGAATGTAGATCTGGAACTTGCTTCAGACTTCAAGAACTTGGCATCATCTCACACTCAAGTCTTCATGAATTCCTCCAACTGTACGCGCATTGTCTTTCTTCAGCCCACATGTGTGTGTGCGCTGCCTCATTGTAGCTCGTGTATGTACGTGCTCTCGCCCACTGCTGCTCGAGTACTCCTTCAGAAACTAGGGTTTATGAACTTCCGAAACTTTCATCATCAAGGTCTCAAATTTATGGAAACTTTGATGCGTTCATGAGATACTCCAGTCAATCTCTCTCTCAGAATAGATCTTCAATATATGCTCAAGAAATATTTTTACAAGAGACCCTTGCCTCTTATTTAGACTCTCCAAGTAGCTTCCTTAGAAGAATCTTCTTGGCCACTTTGTCCACATAGTCACTTATGTCCAACTTTGTCCAATTTTCCACTTTTCCATATATCCAATAGCCACTTGACCACTCAACCCACTTTCCTCATTTTAGGGTTAACCCTCTTATAACTACTTTCCATAATTAGAAACTTCTCCATTTACTTTATTATTTAAATAATCCTCTTTGACTTTATCACTTCACTTAATAATTTAAATAACTTCTTATTTGTAATAACTTTGACTTCTTTAACCTTTTGGGGCTTCAAGCCAACATGTGAGGGTCCTCCAACTTCGTAAGGCCATAGCTCTCAAACCATGAGGAGTTATGTGACATTCTACATACCACCAGAAATGGCATGCCAAGCACTATCCATATAGGATAGTTTCACTGACAAATTCATTGACCTTCATCTCATTATTCCATAATTAAGCATGGGTTCTCTAGCCATACTTCTAGGATAACTCAACCGCAAAGCGTCTTCCCATGAGGGATTTCACCATAAGGGGACCACTTTGGATTTCATCCATTTGTACTTCCTATCAACCATGATAAGATAATAATGAGTCATCTTTACTTCAATCCAACTGGAATAACCCATGCCAATACATAATTATGACATTGTCCCTTTGTCATTGATTCTATGCATGACCACATGATCCAACGATCAATACATCAATGCATCCATCCATCTATGCATCATATATCAATGACAACACATCGATCCATCTTCATTTATGCATGACATCATCTATCTATGACTCCACTTGACATCAATTCATTTACACCAATGACAATACATATTTCATCAATATACTATGACAATACATTGTTCCTTTGACATCAATGACAACATGATCCAACACATCCAGTAACATATTTTTGGTCGAAAGCTTCATTCAGACGAAAACTTACTAGCGGGACGAATTTTTTCATTTGGTAACATATTTTCAGTCGAAAGGTTTTTTCGTCCGAAAACAACTTTCGGCCAAAAAAGGTTTTAAATATTGCCCGCACATTAGTCAGTCCATCCTTTTTGAGTTGTTGACAGTCTATTGCATGATTCTGGTGATGTTGGTCATTGTTGTCATTGTTGGTCAATGTTGATGTTGTTGGTCGTTCTTGGTCACTGATAGTCTGGTGCTGTTGGTCATTGTTGTCACTGTTAGTCATTGTTGGTTGCTATTGATCGCAGTCGTTGAGAGTCTGGTGCAGGAGTCTGCAATTCTGGTGCAAGTATTTTCTTGTTTTATAAATTAGCGTAATTAGCCCAAATCATTGTAAATTAGCGTAAATGTCATTGTTTTATAAATTAGCCTAATTCAAGTATCATAAATTAGCCACGAGTTAGCCTTTTTTGCCCACATTAATTCATTGTTCTTTATTTAGATCATTGGCGGCCATACGATTCATTGTGCTTGATTCACTATGTTGTATATAATATACTCTTTTCTAATTCATTGTGCTTAAAAAGAACAATGAATTAAGCACAGTGAATTCAAATTGTGCATGTAAATCTATTTTCCAAAGATTGATGTAAATCTAGTGTGCACGGAAAAGAGATTGATGTATCATTGTTTCCCAAAACCGATCTCACAAGTTAGCATCATATACAAATTAATTATAAGTGTGTGGGTTATCAACAATCTGATTCGTGCAAAGAGAAACTAGATACCATGAATATTGAAATTCTTCAAACTAATAGAATTTTTTCATTAGAGTTTAAGAAGTGTTGATTTTTAGGTGAAATATTAAACAAGCATATGGAAGTGAAGGGATTGGTTCTCCATAAAAAAATGAATGTTTATCGATTCAAAATAGTGCTAGAAATGAGTTAATATTAAACAAGATTGGATTCTTATTTACTTCACCTATCTACACATCTAAATATAGGAATATACCATTAGATTTCATATAGGATAATATACCATTGTCAGTGTTTCCAATTTTAATATGAATCGTTTTAATTCTAAGTGCAAATATATTATACTCTAGTGTGTGTATATTATATTTATGCCAAATGATTTAAATATTCTGTGTGTTAAACCAGGGAATCAACAAACCCTTAAATACTAGCACTTGGGAAATGAAATGTTCCAATAAAAAATCGAAGTTGTTCTAGGACTTAAACCATCAATTAGGTTCTAGAATTTAAACCATCAAATAGGTTCTAGAATTGTATCAAGTCCTAAATTACTTGAAAAACCCATCAAATAGTGTGCCATGAATATGTATTTAATATTTAGAAATATGACAAACTTTAATCATTCACAATTGTAGTCTGATCACTGTGCTTAATTCACTATGCTTAATTTATTGTGCTTAATTCACTGTGTTGTATATAATATACTCTTTTCTAATAACTGACAACATCATTTGGTGAGAACATCATGCTAATAAGTATATACAGTACTACCATATCAGTAGTGACCAAAGGACTCAGTAACAACACATCATGGACTTACTCTTCTATAAATACCCTTGTAATCCCATTAGATCAGTAATCACCTATATTGCACTCAATATATCAGCAACACGTTAGCTATTGATATTACTTCTCCTTATTTACGTAATCATCATAGTAATCATTACTAATGAATCTGTGGTGTCAAATGCTTATTAGTATAGATGTGTTCTTTGATTAAGCTCTACCATGTTTCCATGATCTATGTACATGAGTTAACTAAGTTGATATTAATAGTACCAATAAAGAGCATAGGTAATGATAATTATTACTCATATATAGTGTAATCATAGTAACCTAATATGGAAATTGTAACATAAGTAGATAGAGTGGATTAGTACTAAGATCTTGAGCAAGCATGACCTTATATTGTTACATCATAGTAAGTAATCATGTATCTTTGCTTAAGATGGTGTTATATGTAATACAATCATATATGTTACGTATTATGTATATTCAATGAAGCTTGGTATTACAGAAAGCATACTCTTATTAGTATAATGGAAACAATACTAACCTAACTAATATGGTAAATACATCTACTTATCCTTGTTATCTATATAAGTATTCCAGTAATTACGTATATGGAATAATGAAACCACATATGATATACAAAGCACATTGAGATTACACTAGTGAACTTTTGCTCATAAGGATTTGGATAGTAATCACACCTTAATTAGGTGAAATACATAGGATAAGCTTAACCTGTTTCATGAAAGATGGAAACACTTACCTAACTAGTAATGATAAGGATCAGTTTAGGAAGCACATATAGCTTATCTCTATATGTCCATGTTTTCCATGTATCTAGTCCATTCATATTGCTTGATCAAGTACAATCTTAATTAGTTATACATATTACTAACCTTTATTGAATCAGTCACTAAACAATGGTAATCAAAGAGAGCTTGATTGTATGACCCTTATTGAACATGATGAAATGGACTTGTACTAATAAATGAACAAAAAACATGTATAAGCTCTTACTACTAATCAGGAGATTGAATGAGTGTAATAGGTAAGGGTTAGAGTTATAGCCTATACTAATAGTGGTGTTCATATTATTGATATCTACTAGTATGAATGGAGTATGTTTACTATTTCTATTCACTCTTATTGAAGATGGTACTGTATTGGTTACACTATCTTAGCTATGTAGAATCTCATGATCTCTATAATATGGAGAAAGCTCTACTATGTATTTACTACTTTGTTTCAATTAGGTTCAACTTGCTATTGGTGAAAGAGTGGTACTGTTACCTATGATATGTATATGTTTTCTACAAAAAGGGTATCTTATTATCATTGGTTTGTTAAGCTCTTCCCCATGTGAAGCTCTAGTCCCATTGATTCCCTTTATTCCATAAGATTCCATCAATGAATATAAGAATAAAAATGGAACAATTTAGGCTGAGGGTATATCACCTTAATAGATTCCTAGAGCGGTGTGTGGGGCAGAGGATGTATCCATTCCAATGATTCCATGATGTTCGGTGTTCCTTGATTGTCGACAGATTTAAATATTCTAATGAAAATTAGCAACCCAAAATCAGATAAAAAAATAAGTATTGAAATGAGTGCTAAGTCAAGTCAAGGTCTGGCCATGCCCAAAGCAAAAGCTAACAGTGATACCAATAAATAAATTTTATGTTATTTTTACTTGTTTCAATTTTATTAGATGCATTTATTAAAGTTCTTTAAGTAATTTGCAAGTTCATATATCCTATATCTCAATATTATATAAGGTACTAGTTAAATTAGCTTTCCTTCATATTGCATCACCATCTAGGTTTAGAACCTTGGCTTAGAACCATAGGTTTAGTAGTTTGATGGTGGTGGAAAAAATTGTGCCCTAGGTGAGGGATAACGAGTACAAAACATATTATTTTTTACTCATTATTTCCCTCCATCCCTAGTCTCATACTATATTTTACTGATTATTCTTGAAGAGTGGGACACAAGCATTGTCCTATGTTTTGGTACACTAAGGATGAGTCTCCTTATCCAAGATATACCCCAACAAGTTCACTTTGGTAGGAATCTTAAAAATAATTTAAATAACTCTTTAAATAACATTATAAAAAAATTACCTTCTACATGTTACATGTATAGATTATCTTATAAATTACCTTCTACAATTTACACATACATATAGATTATCCTCTCCATGTTACATTTTTTTATATTTAAATATTTTCATGTTCATTGTATATAACATCATAGTAAAAAAAATAGTTGTTAGTATTTTCAATATATGTCTTTGATGCTTTGAAGTTGCTATAAATGCTTAAATGCCTTCAAGTTGTTTTATAAATTATATTTCCATTTTGTGTTTATATAACTTATGAACTTTCATATTCATGGATTTTCAAAAGATATCTAGATCGAGGCAAAATGTCGAGACAAGAGTCTCAAAAAATGACTTGCAAACGCTCTAGTATATCCAATGAAGGAGTAAGAGGAACCCCTTATTTGACTGAGACTCCAAGGATGTCGAAGACCCATATCTCAGCAAGGCATGGAAACTTGGGAGGGGCAACTAGTAGTGACCAAAGGCAATCTAGTCAAAGGAGGAGATTATCAAATGAATCTTTGAATAGATCATCCAGAGAATGTGCTCAAAATAGTGCTATGGATGCAACTTTATTAGATAGGTTGCACATTAATACTCCAACACCGGACAATGCAAGGAATACATCACAATAAGATAATATGTTCGATAATTTTTATTTTTTTTGTTTTTGTGTATTTATGTTTATGTTTTATGTGTGTGTGTGTGTGTGTGTGTGTGTGTGTGTGTTTAATCTTTTTATGTTTTTTGTTTCTGTTAAATGGTGTAATTAGTTTCAAATGTGTATGTGTAGAGGATGAGTTTATTGCAAGAGAAGATAATGAAAGAGAGAGTGTTTATCATGATGATTCCAATGTTGGTGAAGAGGGTGAAGGTGGATTTAGGGGGAGTTATCAAGAAACAGAATACTACACACCTACATCCACCTATCCCTCAGATGTTGGTGATGAGATTCCTTGGGAAGGGTATACTGAAGTGATGACCTTCGAACGATGCTCAGGTGTTAAAAGTAGGATGAAAAAATATTTGAGGTGCTTGGATATCCTTCGAGAGAGTAAGCAAAGCTTGGATATTGTTTTTCATTCATTACAGAACTTTATGGATGCATATCAAAAGATGGGGCCAATGATTAATAGTTTTATCGATTTGATGAGGAGACGGAATTCGGAGGTGATGGGTCCTGATAAATGGGAAGTAGTTAAAAATAGAGTTTCAAAAGAAAATGAAATTTATATGTTTAATTTCAAAGAGGGGGCAAATCGAAAGATGTTGAAGGTGCAACCCCAACATAGCAAGACACCTTTATAATACATTTTTGGCAGTGTATGGGAAGTTGTCGTGGAATGATGAGGTTCCAAATTACTTTTCTAGACTCTTTTATGCATATTTTTTCATATGAATTCACCCTGATTATAGCATCCTACTGTCCAGTTATTATGGGGCTGGTAAAGAATGAACATATGATCGAAAAGGGGCATACCGAAATGAAGCATTGCAGAGGCCTCCATGACCTTTGGTATCTCGTTCAACAGGGGAATTTTCCTTGCATTCAAAGATGTGAGCTATATAAAATGTTGGAAAGGAGGCCAAGAATGAAATCGGAGAAAACTTAGAATCATTTTTTATGGTGTTGATGTTAGTTTGAACCATCAGAGAATTGAAGCCAATTCTCGTGTCAATTTTGCTTACAAAACAAATGAGGAGATATATTCCATGTCCATAGAGGATATACAAGAGTATGAAAAACATTGTCGTAATAGTTTGAAGGAATTAATTCAAAATGATGAACCAAACATCAGATTGGTATGTGTTACAGTTAGTAAATTTTGCATGCATTTGAGGATAGTTTTCTTTTAGTTCTAGATACATATCATTGTATCTTTAAAAATAATTGGGTTGTTATCATCATTCATTGCAGTTTGTTCATTTGTTAAATGAATCTCTAGTAAATAGTGGACTTGATTCATCGAGCTTAAATTTAGAAGGGTTGAATCAGGTATGTGCTTAAAAATATCCACTTTAGTTGTCCAAACTTCAAAACTTGTTGAATAATCAACATGCATGATTTTTATTTTTTTGTAGTAATGTAAACACATATTCATATTCCGTCTCCCTCTACTTGGGCAGGCTTGTACCAATTCTCATTGGGAGAGTTTGAAGAGGGTGGGAGTTCACAGGTATCATTGCATGTTGAAAACAAATTTAGTTATATATGAAAATTGCAATGTCATCTGAATTATTAACTTAAAAGAAAAATGTCTTAAACAATATATAATTTATTGAATATTAGGGTATGGTGGGTAAGACCATGACTCAACCGACCATAGGAATTCCATCCTCTTCTGTGGTTGATTATATTCAGGTTGGCACATCACAAGTATTACATGTTTCAAAATTTAAAACTACAATTTAATTTGTTAAAATAATTTAAATTTAATTTTCAAATGTACAAATTTGAAATGTGGTATAGGGAAATGTGGAGAAGAGAGTGTGGGAGATTGGGATTGAGGAGGATGCATCCATACCTAAGAAGGATGCATTTATTAATGATGATGCTTAATTAAATGTATGTACATTGCACATTAGTGAGTTTTAGTTTGTTTTTATGCTGGGTCTTTTATATATAAGTGTTCAATCTTATTTGTGTTGAATATGCATTTTTTTTTTACTTTTTTCAAATTCATGTTTGATAAACTTTTTAATTAATACTTTCCTATTCATAGAAGGGTTACTCAATTATTGTCTATATAAATTCTCAATGCTTCGATCAATCATTTTGAAATATATAGAACTCATGTATAAGCTTATCGTCATCTAAAATGGTACATTCAATCTTTTTTATGTTTAGATCATGATGAAAACCTAATTAGACTCCTAGGGCACGGGCACTTCTAGAGGCGTCACACCTCCTTCCCCAGCACCATGGTGTGAATCTATGTGGCGTCCTCTAACCTTGATTACTGCATGAAAAGGTTAAAATTTTAATTAGCGCTAAGTTATTAATCAAGGGTTTAATTCAGTGGAAAGCGTGACTATCCATTGTCGCAGGGTTGAACCCACTCTGATACCATATGTAACAACCCCTCCATCACGACAACAAAAGCAACATATAACAGGTAAAAAAAAAAAAAATTGCGTTAGGAAATATAAATCACAATTAATAACAAGATCATTGACACACCATCCAGTATTTAATGAACAATATTAACACAATATCAATCCTTCGCGACATGAATCCAACACATTGTTGCCATGAATAACGATACACATACCGACGCATTTAACACAATTAATTAGCAGCACATCATCAATGCATTCATACAAATAAATGATGACACATAAACAGTACAAATCATAATCGTTGAACTCATCTCATAAGTATAATCATAAGATAATACCAGGATAACATGAGATAACATAACTATAACTTAAGGATCATAAAAATAAACATAATATTCACATAAGATAATACCCGTCCAACCTACCCTACAAGGTTAGGACCTCTAGGACACATAAGCAAAGCTCAAGCCCGGGTTCCAATTGATTTTAACCATTTAAGGTCTTAGGGATGGCAATTGTTCTGAGGAACAAGGAGGTGTCTACATCCCACTAACACAATCAATCCAAGAAACTACCTAATCAACCGCCTCAACAATCATCCAATCATCGATCCATCAATCCTAAACATTAATTAACCAAGCCGCAAGAGTAATCAGTCACATAACACATCATAGAACATATTAAATCCAAGGCGCAAAATCAATTGTCAGTTACATTTGTGGCACACATCCCCATCACTTAATCATGTTCACATAGACAAATAAAAGATGCAAAATCAACAAATTTAACATAATCACATGTTGACAAACTAATGGTACAAAAGTATTCTCAACCTCATTTTGTGGCGCAAGGGAGTCTAACTACTTAACTAATCAGACATCAAAATTACAATCAAGGCGCAGGTAATATAACCACAATATAATTCGAGGCGTAAGAGAATATCTTTACTAAATCCACCATACGAGGACATAAGAGAAGACACAAGGTAATCAAATTTATTTAATTGTTGCGTAAGGAAATCTAATCACATACATTAAATATACATCACCTTAAATTCAGGCGCAAGAGTATCATCCATTAATTCATTGCACAAAATATCTAAGGTCTAAACCATCATATGTCATTAGTGTTCTAAAAAGCACAAGAGTAAGATAATCACCAATCATTTGTACAATGCATTCGTTCAAGGCACAAGATAATTGTCAATTAATATAAGGTGCATGGAGTCTAATCTTATAATTTTCAGGGCATGAACAATTAATACAAGCAACACATGCCACCCTGTATTCAAGGTGTGCGAGGGTAATCACCTTCTATTTTCTAGTTTACATCATTGTTATCATGAATTAGACACTTTAACACTTATTAGACAGTTACAACAACCAACCTTAGAACACTCCCCACAAGGTCATCATCAACATCTTTACTAATCTTAGAGGAACATGTTAAATTAGACCACAATAATATAATAATGATTATTAAATCATTATATAAGAGACGATAGTAAAAGAAACAATTAACTAATAAATCATTGGTCAAATAAGAGACTATGAACCTTATGGTGTTTAACTAAGTTTTACATTCAATGCAATAAAAATCTATTCATTAAATTATTAGATATTTAGACACTTCCTAACAATAATAATAATAGTAAAAACTTAATCAAAAATATTTATCAATTAACAATATAAGAAGTTAAGAAAGTAAGCCTGACATGAATATAGTTGTTGTCATTAAGAGCTTAAATTTTAATTCAAAACTTGCGGGCCTGACAGGAATTGGTTGTTTTCATTAAGGATTTAATTTTAATTCAGAGAAATCTTGCGGGCCTAACCGAATTTGGTGGTTGTCAAAAGGAGTCCATTAATAAATTTTGAAAATAGTGGATACGCTACAGAGAGCACATTCATTGTTTATGTTAGGGCACATCTTGAGAGCACCACTAAAAATGCATAGAAAAACAAGAAGACGCAAGGCATTCGCCCTCCCCAATCACACAGGGAATCCTTAAGGAAAAAACACAAGGAGATCAGGGTAAAATGTAGAGGATTAAGCTTCTTCCCAATGTCGAGGATAAAATAGCAACATCGTTGGGTGAATTCCAAAAAATTCGTTGGGTGAATGCCAACAAACTCGTTTGGTGATAGCTCAAAACGCAGGGGTGAAAATTGCATACTAGAATTCGAAGGGAAAAGGATCAAACATTGGGATATTATGCTCAATCACATGGGTGATTTTCTAGAAAAGAAATCACATCATCCACAAGGATCTCAATGACTCAATCGATCTTGTATTCTAGATCCTATAGCCATTCGAAGAGAGCCCACAACACAACTTTTCATTGAGCAACAACACTACGGGACTGGACAAACGAAAAACTCAAGAAAACACATGGGAAAGGGGCAAAAGTGAGGTGGTTTCCCTATCTCACTGGGTGGATTTTACACACAAAAATTCACAGGGACATCCAACAAAAACACAAGGACATTCTCCCCCAACTCGCAGAGGGTACCAACAAATGATTTTGCAAGGACGTCCAACAAAAATGCATTTACATTCTCCCCCAACTCACAGAGGATGCCAGAAAATGATTTGGTAGGGACATCTAGCAAAAATGCAAGTACATTCTCCCCTATTCCCAGAGGAAAATGAATTCTCTGAGGTTAATTCTGGAATTTGCGGAGGGTAGAGAAAGAAAAAAAACGTATAACAAAAGACTGGAAAAGAGGTTGAACAACAGTGTGAAGGAAATCACTAGGAAATGGTTTAGTCGTTGAGCAAGGATAAGAACGTTGAGTTTATGAATAACAAGTTGGGAAAGGGTGGAGACTCGGAGCCCCCTTGGCTCCTCGAATATGCGAAGAAAAATTGTGCAACGCAAAAAACAATGCAAACCCAAATTGGTCTTACAAACACGATCTAGGTGACAACGCCAATCAACCTTATTTTCACAGAAGAAAATTGGATTTCAAGTTAGCAGAAGTAGGCAGTGCTAATCCTACTCAGTGGAAAAAACAAGATATTCACAACTCGGAATAAAGTTGCACTATTCCTATAGAACACAGAAAAAATTCCATAATAGTATAATTTATAGTCATTCCAAGAGACGAAGAACATAATTGGTTTTCACAGTAACAAGGAGTTCTTTTAACCAAGTTTCGATATAGGTTTAAATCATTTCAAGAAGACGAGAACATAAGGGTAGAAAAACAATTTGAGCGAAAAATAATCCTTTTAAAAACATCCCAAAAATAAGATATATAAAAAACTTAATAACAATATGATAAAAATGAATTTCCCCATCATTTACAAATTGATTGGTGGGATAATCAACCAACCCTCTTAGAACGGAAATCTTATTAAATTTTATAGTTTTCTCGCCAGCTATACTCTCCAATATTCACATCCAAGGTTTCTTTTCAATGACAAGGAAATTATCAATGATATTCATAATACAAATGGTTGCGGCAACGGTTAAAAATTATTCACAATTTAATATTTTACAAGTGAAATTTCAAAAAATAAAAATACCTTATCCAACGAGTTGAATCTTGAAGAAGTTCTCATGCGATCTCGCTCCGTCCAACTCCCTTCTTGCTAACAATGAAGACTTCACCGGTACCTCCCAGCTAACGCTAGGGGTACTCTTCTTCCCCCCTTATCCCCCCGAGCCACAAAGGGGCCACACACACAAACCAGATAAATCTATCTCCCATCTCGCCTCACAAGGTCAAGCTACCACTCTCTTTTTCGAGCTGGGTATCCCAACTCCCACAAGAAAAATTAGTCAAAGAAATTCTGGCAGCATAACCTTATGCATACCAATGTTCCTTGACATTACTTTTATATAGTTCTTCTTAGTGACACTTTCCAATTGCACGTTAAATTCTTTTTATTAAAAACTAATTAGGAAATACTCTCCCCGTACACTTGTCACTCGATCCCTTAGTTGCACCAGAAATTCATTTATTTAATTTAGTTAAATGTCAGATTCCCTCACCCATCCTAAAAACGCTCCTTGGTGTCCCTTTATTCCCTCAATTTCCTTTAATGATTGATGTCTTTCTTAAAACTTAGTTGAGTTTTATTTAGGAAAGTTCTCTAGACTAAATTCCTTTTTATGTTCCACATTACTTTTTGCATTCATTTCCCCTTTTTGTCTAAGTTCCAAATTAACATGTCTTGCATACAAACAATAATTAATTCTTAGATAAATTATTTCTCCTTTAAATTAATAATTTGATTTTTCTTCATCCCCCTTTTATTAATTGATTAATTAGTTTTTAGTCCTCTTACCCTATTTAGACCTAGGCTTTAATTTCAACTAGGCTTAGAATTTTTTAAGGGAATTTTATAATTAATAAAATTTACTCATACAACATTTATTTTAAGGTGGGCCACGTCAAATAAAATATTTTTTTCTAGGCACCTAGGTTCATTGACTCACTTGTGTTAAAAACCGCGACGTGCCCTTCAAGACGCACTACGTGCTCCAAGGATGCCACTCACCTTTGTTCATGTTTATTTGCTCGACGTGCCCTTCAAGACACACTACATGCTCCAAGGGTGCCACTCACCTTTGTTCATGTTTTATTTGCGCGACATGCCCTTCAAGATGCACTGCATGCTCCAAGGGTGCCACTTGCCTTTGTTCATGTTTTATTTGCGTGATGTTCCCTTCAAGACACACTACGTGCTTCAAGGGTTCCACTCGCCTTTGACTGATTTTTGTAGAGGTCCAACCCTTGGATTCAATACTCCATCAGGTGACCTTGTGGGAGACTAAGAGCCTCTAAGGAATAAGGACCCTGCCTTATTGTGCGCCCCTTAGAATCTTCATGAGAGACTGTCTTAGTCTGCCCTCATGGCATCGTGGGTCTCTTGAACTAGGTAATCGTTAACCTACAATTTGAGCCACGACAGAAGTGCTAGTAGGTTGTGGCAGGGTTGTTGCCACACCTCTCCCTTAATATGTCTAGTTGTTGTGCATGGCCCCTTTACTCCTAATGTGAGTCTGATTATCAAGCAATCGTCATCCCAAACCATATATAGTCCACTCCTTGACTCGATCTGGAATTGAAGGAGGTCCATCGACATCCTCAATCTGTCAAGTGTCTTGTACACTCAGGAGAAACCTGTCAATAGCACATGTCTATACATAGATAATCAAATTACATAACATCATAATCCATAGCCATCATCATCATAATCCCTAAGCGAAGCAGAAAATCATATAATGAACTGGATCACTTGCACGCAAGTGTCCTCAAAGAATAAGTCAAATCATGTGTGCGCAAGAGAGGGATGTTACATACACCCCCTCTTGTTTTAAACTTCGTTCTGAAGTTTCACAGTATATAAGTGCATAAATAAAGTATCTCACAATATCTAATGTCTAACTATCAAACACAAATGGAAATTGTTGGCGCATATCATATGTGTCCTCCTAGGTATCCAAGTGTGGACTATCATTATCCCACTAGACCTTGACCTGATTGATTTTTTGACATCATAGTTGTCGAATGCAAGGGTCAAGAATGCAGATTGGCTCCGCCGTGAGTGCACCCTTGTTTGATACCTACAAAGAAATCATGTCAATCACATGTGTAGTATCGCTAACATAATGTCTCAAAACAAATACATGAAAACATCATGCATATGCCTCAAAGAATGAGGCACGAATAGTCGATAGGCCAACTTCATAAATGGTCAACGTGATGCGCATCGGCATAAATATTTTTTTGATCTTGTGCTTCTTCCATCCTATTTTCTTATCGTTTGTAATTGTTCTTCCATTTCTTGGATCGCTTATGGTCCCACCAGGACTCTATCCTCAAGTTGATCCCAGCTCAATGGTGTCTGATACGGTCACCCTTAGAGAAACTCAATGGTTCCATATTAAACGGTACCTTGATAGTCATTGTGGTATGCAAACTCTACCAGTGGCATGAACTCTTCCCAATTTTTTTGTTGGTCTAACACTTACATACGCAACATATCATCCACAATTTGGTTCGTTCCATTGGTCTACCCGTCTATATCAGGGTGATATGCAGTACTAAAGTTAAGTTGAGTTCCCAAGGCCTCTTCGAAACTAGTCCAAAATCGTCCTGTAAACACAGATCCTATATCGGATATAATTATTTTAGGCACGCTAGGCAGTCTCACAATCTTGTTGACAAAATTCTCGCTATGTCAGGTGCTTGATACATCGTGTGCACAGGAATAAAATGTGAACTCTTCATCAGAGTGTCAACTATCACGAAAATCGAGTCATGCCTCCTTGTCATTAGTGAAAATCCCACAATGAAGTCCATCGAAATGGCCTCCATTTTATTATGGAATTACATGGGGTTGTAATCTAGCCAGATGTCTATGTTCAACCTTTACTTGTTGACATTCCAGACACCTCGCCAAGTAGTTAACTATGCCCACCTCCATCCCTACCAGAAGAATGAGGGATTAAGGTCGTCCCTCATCTTCGTTACTCATATATGAGCCATGTACACTACTCTATGAGCTTCGTTTAAGATCAACTTCTCAACTTGTCGTAAGGCAATACGTAAATCTGGTTATTATATCTCATTAATTTGTCATTTTCCACAGTAAATACCTCAAATTTTGGTACCAACATGGTGTCTCATCTGATAATTTCATTAACCTCCTAATACCAGTCATCGTCACATTATAAAGTTAGAATCCTTCCACGAAGATTCGTCTGTAGAGGTATCACTGAAAATGTGTGTGTTCTCCGACTCAACGCATCTGCCACTCTGTTCGTTGTTCCTTTTATGTAGGTAATCACACAATCATACTCACTATGAAGTTTTGACCAACGCCCTTGCCATGCGTTCAAGTCATTTTGCATAAAAATGAGCTGCAAACCACAGTGGTCTATTTTCAGTTCGAATTTGTGTCCAAGCAGGTAGTGTCTCCACACCCTAGTGGCATACATAATGGCCAATAACTCCAAATCATGTGTTGCATAGTTCTCTTCATGCCTTCTTAATTTCCTTGAGATGTAAGAGATCACTCGACCACCTTACATCAAGATTCATCCTAAGCCTTCCTTGGATGCGTCTACGCATACCAAGAATTCCTCATCCCTATCGAGGATTTTTAGTATCGGCGATGTCGTCAAGTTCTCCTTGAGCCTTCGAGATGCTTCCGCACATTTCTCAGTCCATACAACTTGTTTTTCTTCTACATTTTCGTGGTTGGATTTGTTATCTTCAAAAAACTTCGATGAACCGTCGATAATATCCAGCTAAACCCATGAAGCTACATACTTCTAGTATGTTCACCAACACAGGCCATTCCCTAATAGCCTCTACCTTCGTTGGATCCACAACGATACCTTCATCGGAGATAACATGCCCAATTGATGAATCCTCGATTGATAAAAGATCATTTTGACAGATCTCGAGATTTGTTCTCTCATAAAAACTATAGCACAAAGTGCAATGTTTGTCAATTTCTTCCATCCTCCAAGAATATATCAATATGTTGTCAATGTATACTTGACGGTAGTCAAGAAGAGTCTCCACGACCCATCCTTCTTCCATATGAAAATAACAGGAGCACCCCAAGGTGACACACTTGGATGTATAAGTCCTAGGTCCGGAAACTCCTTCAGTTGAATTTTCAACCCCTGTAACTTAGGGGTTGACATCCAATAAGGTGTTCTCACTATCAATTCTATTCCAAGTTTCAAGTTGATTTTAAACTCAAACTCTCTTATGGGAGACAATCTGGGTAATTTTCTTGAAACACATCAGTAGTACTCGTGCCACAGGAAGGTCCTTCAGATCCTTTCACCACGCCCTTGTCGTTCAGTGCCAAGATTGCATATATCTTGCATCCCTGCGCATGCTCTTCTGTATTTGTAGGGAAGAAATGAACCTCGGGGATACTCCTTGTTTTCTTGCTACAATCACACTTCTCTTTACCTCATCGTTGGTCCAACTCAACCACTTAGTCTTATTGTTGAGCATTTCATCATGCAATTCCAACCAGTCCATACTGATTACGACATCATAAGATCCTAAGATCATGACATATAGGTTGGACTTCATGACAGAATCTCCTAGGTTAAGGCTACAATATGTAACCCTTCCTCCAACCTTTTTCTTAGCTCTCGAAGCCATTTCTACGTAGCTAAACTCGTCATGTTCAACTACCCTTACCTTAATTATATTTAGTGTTGCACCTGAAATAAAGCTCTTTGTAGCGCTAGGATCTATCAAAATACTAAAGTTTTGGTCATTGATGGTACCTGTCGTCTCGAGCATAGTAGGTTGGTGCTCGACATAGCGGTTATTTATCGCGGTCATGAATCTTGTGGGCCTTTCCCATTTCCACAACGGTAGTGTATCCTGTTGACTCGGCTACTCTGGCCTTTTCAACTGGACAATCTTCCTGATAAGGTGGATCTCCACATGTCCAGCACCCGTCTCCATTCCAGTACTCATGGCCCCGAAGTAGAAGTTGTTGGCCTACCAGCCTAAGATCCTGGTGTGTTCTGCTGACAAGCCTGACTATGGTTGTTGGCGGTGGTCCCATGTAAGGGATCTCCTATTGAGGAACCTGTTGGTGTGGTGTCGTGAACAAGAGTTCTATATACGTATCTTGATACCAAGATGTCTGGTTTGGTTGGCATCTGATGTTGTTGCGCACCAGATGTCATCAATATAGATGGTCTCGCAGGAGTCCTTCCCTGACTCCTGCGATCAATTCTTCCTCAGCTATGAGGCCTACTGGACTGCATCGTACAACATCGAAGGCATTTAGATCCTCACCTTCGCATGAAATTTGGAGTTAAGGTCGAACACAAACTTCCTGGACTTAAGATTCTTGGTGTTCAGATGTGGAGCATACCTAAGAAGCTCCATGAAACGGTCCTCATACTTGGCATTGTACGACCACCCTGTCATACGGCGTTGAACTCATTGAGTTGGTGCTAAATGAATTCCTCAGAAAAATACCTCTCATGTAATCGCTCTTCCAATTGTTCCCATGACACATCTTCTATGGTCATGTTCAGTGGTGGAAGGAGCGTCTTCCACCAAAGAAGAGTGATCCCCTTCAGCTGAAAGACCGCCATGTGGACCTTCACGTTAGAGGTGTAGTCGTGAAGTGAGAATCACATCACCAAGTTCGACAACCATGCCTTGACGGTTGAGTCGTTCGTGGCACTCATGAACTTGGTAACTTAACCTTATCGATTTCTTCATGAATGCTACTAGTACT
This sequence comes from Picea engelmannii, assembly GCA_009831015.1. NCBI lineage: Eukaryota > Viridiplantae > Streptophyta > Pinopsida > Pinales > Pinaceae > Picea > Picea engelmannii. Next base: position 12,236 of record ML813557.1, on the reverse strand, counting down.
AGTTGGGGCACGATCTGGACCCTCAATGGTACAGGCACCTTGGCCTCATCTCAATACAGATGGTTAGTCAAGGCCTCTGACATTTCCCTGGAAGGACCTTGTCAGACCATCAACATCCCTTACAACAATTGAATCTTTCCCAAGGACCTGTTCTTCCCCTTGGGGGTTAGACTCCTAGGGCGTGGGCACTTCTGGAGGCGTCGCACTGTTGGTTGTGGAGCTTGATTATCTTCCTTATTCAGAGGTCCTTGCTTTCAGCCGTGTTTATACCCCATGAAGTATTTACACCCCAGAAGTATGTACACTCTTCCATGTGGGGGAGTGCAGAGGGGGGGTACCCCCTCTGCGGGGTCCGGGGGGGCTATCCCCCTGGCTGGGGGCAAGCAGGCCCCCAGTGGGGGTTCGGGGGTGAAGCCCCCGAAGGAAAAATTTCCTTGTAAATGTATATTGTAATTTCATTGTAAATCTGGACCGTTCATTATAAGGTCGCAGATCTAACGGTAGAGATTATGTTAGGGTTTTTTGCCCTATAAGGCAGCCCTCTTTTATGAGGGAAATGTATTACGGCTATGGTTCATTGCGAATATTGTATTCTGAGAGAGGAGACTGTGAGAGAAATAAGAGGAAGTTACAGTGGGTTTTGTTCTAGGTTGTATCCCTTCATTTGCTGGATAATAATAAAGGAAGGACCTGACAATTTCTCTGGTGGACATAGCCCACACTGGGTGAACCACATAAATCTGTGTCTCTCTTGTATTGTGTATCTTCTATGTTTTGTTTCCGCATTTGTTTTATTTTATTGCTCCGCAGTCCTGTTTTTCTAACAACTGGTATTAGAGATAAAGGTAACTAGTAGGAAAAGAGGGTTCCTGGTTCGAGTGGGAGCAATGTCGGAAGATGGAAAGTTTAGGGTCGAGAAATTTAACGGCCAAAACTACCAATTATGGAAGATGCAGATGGAAGATTATTTATATCAGAAGGATCTGTTCCTACCATTGGGTGGAGTAGCAAAGAAGCCGACGGCCATGAAGGATGAAGAATGGGAGATTCTTGATAGAAAGGCTCTAGGAACGATACAGTTGAGCCTGGCAGCATCGGTGGATTTCAATATTTCCAAAGAAAAGACAACGAAGGGTTTGATGGACGCATTGGCCAAATTGTATGAAAAACCCTTGACATCCAATAAGGTATTTCTAGTGAAGAGATTATTTAATATGAAGATGTCAGAAGGTGGGTCTGTTGCAGATCATTTAAATGAATTTAATACGGTTACTAATCAACTAAGTTCTGTAAAAGTGGACTTTGATGATGAGGTCAAGGCTCTTATAATCTTGTGTTCATTGCCAGAAAGCTGGAACAGCTTGGTCATGGCTGTAAGTAACTATGTCTTTGGTTCAAATACTTTAAAATTTGATGATGTTGTTGGTGTTATCCTTAGTGAGGAAATGCAATGGAAAAGCACAGGTGAGACATCAGGTAATGCGTTGAACATGGAGAACAGGGGAAGACAAAAGGATAGAGGAAAAGGCTCAGGGAACCGCGGAAATTCTAGGAAGGGAAGATCCAAATCCAGACTTGGAAAGATAGAGTGTTGGAATTGTGGGAAGAAAGGACATCTGAAGAAAGACTGCAGAGCTCCAAAGAAACAAAGAGATGGACAG